>APFE031410032.1:227680-332389 GCA_000404065.3 Pinus taeda | reverse complement strand
AAGTATTTACAACCTGTGAAAGAACTTTTTTTGCCAATTTTGGCAAAAGTCCCTGCCCGCCATATGTTTCCCACCATGTGAGAGTATCAAATCTATCTCTATCGTCCATTGCATGGAAGTTACCATACAAACCAGTGCCACTGAAGTATCTGCCTATTTCAAGGCGCACAGCTGCACATTCCTCCCTGTCAGGTACCAATTTTTCTAATGCTTCTAGATATCCTCTAGTTACCTCTGGATCTAAATGGGGTTTGGTCCTAACCCCACCCCCTGCTGCAGGTTGGCCCAACCAAGACGTAGAGTAGTATTTTGGCGTAAGGATATACGCCAAGCAATGTAGTGGAAGATTAAGTCTATTCCACCGTTCACACACACAATCGTGGATCAGTTTGTACAAGTTGGGATCTCTGTTATGAACAACATCTTTTATTTGCCCCAACATGGTGTCCATCTGCTCATACACCTCGCCAATCACTGGTTTGTCTGTTTCTGCAAACCGAATCATGTGATAAATGGGCTTGGTGAAATCCAAAACTTGCCTCACACTTGTCCAAAATTGGCCATCAAGAGCGGCCTCCTCCACCATTTCAAAACCTCCCCTGTCAGCTGCATTTGTGGCCCTTTCCTTCAATACCTGCCAATGTGGACTTGATACCATGCTAGCCATTGACTCTCTTACCTTCAAAAGGCGCTTGAAGGTGAGGTAATAGCTACCAAATCTCGTCTTCGCAATCTTCAACAACCCCAATCTCGAGTGACTGCGGAAAAGGCCATGGGTATTGCTATGATTTGTAATAAATTTTATCATTTTTTTGCCTTTTTTGTACAATCACCAATCCATTGGTATTGTTCATTTTTGTTCTTGACAATATCATGCAACAGAAGGTTCAATGTGTGAACCAAACATCCAGACCAAAATATATTGGGGTATTTATCCTCAATAATTGCTCCCGTTGCCCTACAATTAGCAGCATTATCAGTGATGACTTGGATGACATTGTATGGCCCAATACGGTCAATTGTTTCAAGTAATGCTTCTGCAATGTTGATGGCGGTCTTGAACTTGTCTGAGTAATCATGTGCAGTTAGAAAGATTGGACCATTAACAGACACAGCAAGAACACTTATCAATGGCTTGCCTTTACATTTGTCCATCCATCAGATACGATGGACACCCCATGCTCAGTCCAAGCACTTGTCATTCTATTCAAAGAATGTGATATTTTTGCTTTTTCATTATCAAGGCCAACGGTTCTTGCCTTGTCATACCCAGGGCTCTTGTATCCTTTAGGGGCAGCATTTATGGCCGAAACCATTTCGTGCCAATAAGGAGCGAAGAACATTGAATGGTATCCCACATGCATAGAGAAACTTGTAAACCTTTGAATCCATATCATTCCTACACCCCTCATCAAGGAAATCTAATATGGTTCTACGCCTTAAAGATGATGACCCTGTGCCTCCATATCCACTGCCTTGGGAGGATGCTGAAGGAGTTCTTTGTGATTGTGAGCTTGGTTCAAAGAAACCCCTTGATTTTTTTGATTTGTATTGGGCTTCCTCCTCTTCCCTTATGTATTTGGCTCTATCAGCTGTTGACACCGCTGTACAAGTTTTGATTCCTATTTGTTTGTCTCCATCCCATGGCCTTTTCCCGCAGAGGTGTCTTCTAGCACGGGTGTATGAACCTGTGTAATCAGTGTTGCAATGGGGGCAATGAAATTTAGTGGTTCCACCCCCTCTCCATGTTTCAGCCCTGTGAACATATTTCCACAATGGGGTTTGGTCTTGTTTAGTTTTTTGAGTGTCCTGTTCACCCTCCTCCAGCTCCTCCTCACCGGGGTTTTCACCAATCTGACTTTCTCCAGCTTCTTCATCCCCCTCTTCAGTTTGGCCCCTCCGTTTCCTACTCTCTAGCACCATAATAACCATAAAAGGGACCAGGAAGAGGAAAATGCCAAGAAATATAGCCAGGTCCATGGTGTTTGACGTTTGTAGGGTTTTAATTCAAGAATCTGCAAATTAATTTAATTTATTGGGATTAATTAATTTAATTTATTAATTTAATTTAAATTCATGATTTTTAAACTCAATAAACTAAATTAAATTAACTAAATTACTATCTAACTAAATTAAACTAACTAAACTAACTAAATTACTAAGTTACTTACCTCTGCAGGCTTGCTCCTCGCTCCTCGGCACTTGCTCCTCACTCCTCAACACTTGCTCCTCGCTTCTCCTTGCTCCTTTGCTCTTGCTCTCCAACAAACTCAACTCAATGAAGTGATAATGGAATTTTTTTAGGCCCATTGGGCTTTTAAAACAATTTTTTTTTTTTTTAATTTAATTTTTTTTAAGTCCGCGGAATTTTTTTCCGCCGGATCGCTCCCGGCGCCGCTCGAAACACTCCTGAAGCGATTTTTTAATGCCCGGGAGCGATTGCTCCCCTATTGCTCCCAGACTTTAAAAATCGCTCTGGGAGCGACGGAGTGACCGCTGCCTACAGCGCTCCTGAAAATGGCAGGGAGCATAATTTTTTTTCGGGAGCGCGCTCCGGAGCAGCTCCCGCCTGGAGCGCGATTCGGGAGCGGGTTCGAGGGGGGGGCGCTCCCCCGCAACTATGCCTTCAGCTATTCCAGATTTTGTGCCTCTTCCACAGCAACAACAACAGATTGTGAAATGCCAACACTGTGACCAAGTTGGCCATATGAAAGATCACTATTTTGATCTTCATCCATGTAAGCACTGTCATAAAACGAGTCATTCTTCAAACAGATGCTTCAAAAACAAACCTCCTACAAGAACAAAGATTCATCTTGGATGGATCGCTTCTTGGCAATGGGCTTCAACAGCCAAGAAGATATTTCGCTCATACAACAGGATTTGTTCTTGAATATTGAATAGTCTTGTAGTTGAGTTTTCTCCATCAGCTCACCTTGTATCTAATAAAGGGGGAAATGATGGTCATCTACAAGCTTCAAAGCCACATCAAGCGAGCCTGAGCCACAACCTACCATACTAGATTCAGAGTTGTAGCCAGAGACAAAGATGCCCATGAGCATGCCTGCAGTTGGTGATGCCTCTTCCAGGAATTGCATTAAGCATTCCAGAGTTGTTGGTAATCCTTAAACCATCACAGGGTGAGACCTTCCTTTCATGGTTGAAGGTTTCCCTCTTCAAAACATCAGGAGCACTTCCTCTAGCAAAGACCTCAGCTTCATGCCAAATTTGGAAGAGTTCCGGGAACTACACTAAGCATTCCAATGTTGGTGGTCATCCTCAAAACCACCTCCCTTTATACCAACAATTCAGAGAGCACATTCAGTGTAGTGCTGCCATGCTATTTTGCACGTTCTGTATTACAGCTCTCTTCTTGGACTCATACATAACCCTTTGGATTAAGGGGGGGAATGTTGGACACTTAATCCTCTAAGGGTTGATGTGGAAGTTGAATAGTCTAAGGAAGTCCAAGAGACCTTGAAATACGAAACCAAGGGTCATATGAATGTACTATAAATATATATCATTGTCAATAATAGACACACTCTCATGCTTATTATTCATCTTCTGTTGCCACCATGTATGTGTTTGACACTCCCAATGAGAACATCATAAAATAATCATACAAAGTCACTAAGATGCTTGAAGAAGAAGATAACACACGAAATAGCAAACATCCATGTGTCAAGAGAATGATCCAAGAGCTTGAATGTAGCATCAACAACCATGACCATCCACCAAAAAGACTGAGTCCTCTCCCAAGATATCCCCATCTAATAATCAAATGGCAAGAAGAGAAGAGTCTCCATAAAGGTGTATCTCCCCCAAATCCATCAAAGGCTCAAGGTACCTGCAGAAAACACTACCAATGTGATGAAACTCACAATGGGGACCTCGTACAATATGAAGTGTAGCAGGGTGGATCACATGCTTCATATATCTCTAGGTCCAATACCAGCTATATTTAGGAAGCGCTAAAAATCCTACCTCACCTAAAACTAATGGTCCATTTAGCACAAACAATAGCATCCCAAAAATGGGTGTGCAACACTTTTAAAGTTGCAACATATACAGAAGTAACAAAATCAGGGTTGTTCGAAACAAAAATAAGCAACATAATATGAAAATCCTAGGGATCCATATAAATATATATACACATGAGAATTAAATATGTAAGAGATACGCTTAACATGGATGAAGTCTGAAACTTGGAAATGTAATATACATCATTAACACAGTTACATGGAGACCTTTTGCTGCTACTGCTTCTTTCAACATTAGCTCTATTCTTGAATTCTTTTTTATCAGTAACCCAGCACCACTACCAGATTTATTCTGGAGATGGCACACAAATTTGACAAATTTGTTCCTAATAAATCTGGGAAAATCCATTTAGCACAAACAATAGCATCCCAAAAATGGGTGTGCAACACTTCTAAATTTGCAAGATATACAGAAGTAACAAAATCAGGGTTGTTCGAAACAAAACTAAGCAACATAATATGAAAATCTTAGGGATCCATATAAATATATATACATGTGAGAATTAAATATGTAAGAGATATGTTTAACATGGATGAAGTCTGAAACTTAGAACTGTAATATACATCATTAACACAGTTACATGGAGATCTTTTGCTGCTACTGCTTCTTTCAACATTAGCTCTACTCTTGAATTCTTTTTTATTAGTAACCCAGCACCACTACCAGATTTATTCTGGAGATGGCACACAAATTTGACAAATTTGTTCCTAATAAATCTCGGAAAATCCATTTAGCACAAACAATAGCATCCCAAAAATGGGTGTGCAACATTTTTAAAGTTGCAAGATATACAGAAGTAACAAAATCAGGTTTGTTTGAAACAAAAATAAGCAACATAATATGAAAATCTTAGGGATCCATATAAATATATATACACGTGAGAATTAAATATGTAAGAGATATCTTTAACATGGATGAAGTCTGAAACTTGGAACTGTAATATACATCATTAACACAGTTACATGGAGACCTTTTGCTGCTACTGCTTCTTTCAACATTAACTCTACTCTTGAATTCTTTTTTATCAGTAACCCAGCACCACTACCAGATTTATTCTGGAGATGTAACACAAATTTGACAAATTTGTTCCTAATAAATCTGGGAAAATCCATTTAGCACAAACAATAGCATCCCAAAAATGGGCGTGCAACACTTTTAAAGTTGCAAGATATACAGAAGTAAAAAAATCAGGGTTGTTCGAAACAAAACTAAGCAACATAATATGAAAATCTTAGGGATCCATATAAATATATATACACGTGAGAATTAAATATGTAAGAGATACGTTTAACATGGATGAAGTCTGAAACTCGGAACTGTAATATACATCATTAACACAGTTACATGGAGACCTTTTGCTGCTACTGCTTCTTTCAACATTAACTCTACTCTTGTATTCTTTTTTATCAGTAACCCAGCACCACTACCAGATTTATTCTGGAGATGGCACACCAATTTGACAAATTTGTTCCTAATAAATCTGGGAAATTCCATTTCTGGGCCACATACAAGTAGGAGAATTTGTACCTTGAAAGTAGAGCACAATTGTTTCACAATATTATCTCGAGAGTTGGTATAGTTGATAAAACCTTCCCCGGCAACAGCATCAATTCGCCTAATTCCTGATGCAATGCCCTGTTCTGAAATTATCTTGAACCCACGAATCTCAGCAATGTTACTGACATGAGTACCACCACATAATTCCATAGATATTCCAGGAACTTCAACAACCCTAACCTGGTGAAAAAAATAAATAAAGCAAACATGTTATATGATTGAGAGAAAATGATTATAATTAGCATTACATCCATTTTATAAGACAGCATAAAAGTACATTTCTTTAACTCACATTTCAGCCACTTCAAAAAATTTGGCATCTTATATTAAAGATAATTCCTTAAACTCTTCGTTGTAATTTGAAAATGAAGATAACATACTATGACAGACTCACAAGCATTACTAGGACTTCTAAAAAAGCCAAATTAATGAAAGAAACTTGTAATCCCCAAAAAAGTTTACATTTATTTTTGCTTCCAACAGAGAGAACTGATGAACTTTTGCTGTTATAATGTCGGCTTGATTCTATCATAATTCTACAATTTTCCCCAATTGAAATTATCACAATAATTTCAAAATTATTGCAAGTCGAAGGGAAATTATCGCTCCACTGCTGGAAACAGAAATATAATGTTCTGGTTTGGGTTTTTGATGGTCATTTTCATTTTTTCTTGTGCCAAGATTGAGCTTTGAGGGTAGTATGAGTCTTGCGACCATTTTCCATCAAGCAAACAGTGGATAATCCATAGTTTCCTTTGCCATCAGCTGAGCAGTTGTGGAGTGGAGATCTACTCCAATATACCATATCCATATTTTTAGGAATGTAAAAAATTGTTGCCTTCCTTTTCTTTGTTTTCTAGGATCTAGTATAAATTTGGAGTCTGCCTCTTCTTGCCCTTTTATAATAAGAGATTCAATACTTATATAGGTATGATATTTTAATTACAACATTCTTCAAGCTTTTTGTGGATATGTATTTTTGAAATTCTGCATTTGTTTTCTGTTGTAGGTCTAAATTTTAAAAATAAATCAGAGCTCTACAAAATGGTAATGCCATTGGTCCAAATGTGAGAGTATGGTGAACCATGTGAGAGTGATAATAGAAGTCAGAACAAAGCTGAGTTGCAGGCAATGTGGAATGGAAATGTTTGGTAGAATTACCTGCTTGGAAAACCACATTGCCAAAAGCTTAGGGCATGAAGTGGATATTTTCCCTATAGCTACCCCAGACATTGTCCTTATTGCAAAGAAATCGATTTTTTATACTGCTAGAAAGAGAGATTAGAGGGAGAAACTAGGGAATTGCATGGGAACCACAAGCTTCCCAAGGGCTAGGGAAACCTTATCCTTGGCCACACCTTCCTAGAGCATTATGATCATCGGATTATTATTACAGTATCTAGATGCCTCAAGATGATCATCTCATGAGATAATTTTTTTTTTTGTTTTACTGTGATTTTGTATTATCTTGTCAGCACTTCTGATTCAAAACAAATATCATAATTCAGTATCAATGATTGATGCACCACTTGACATCTTGTACATTTTATAATGCAGTTTGATTCTCATATTTGTGTGACAATGTGTTTGAACTTTGTTTGATGTTGATGTTGCTTTAAAAGAATAAAAAATTGAAGAAAGAATGATTACTTTTGTATTTTTTTAGTTTCCCAATAATTTCCGAGATTTTCCTTGATATTGCTGATAATTTAAATTTCGGACCCCTAACAATAAATTGCCGATAATGATAAATGTAACATGTCATAAGTCCTTATGGTGTTTGAGCTTGGAATCACATGTTTCAAATGATAAGGCAGGGAACAACATTAGAAAATGCAATTTACCATTTTCATGGACATTTTAAATCCATATCATTCCAAAAAGGTAAAATCTCATCCCTTTTTTGGGGATCGTTGGCCTACATGTCACATTCGTTTACCAACAATATTTGGAATATTTGATCTTAAAATGAAAATTTAAGGTTGAAGGTCTTCATAATACAAATTTTTAGACAAGAAAAAAATACTGAAAATTGATCAACAGTGCCATTTGTGATACTGTCTTTATACTCCCAATTATGGTAATGTTGCCGCAAAATCTAGCAGGGCTTGGAGAGGGCTACCTCACAAGTCTATTACTAGACCAAATGACAAGAATGGGGTAGTGGCCCAAAATCATCACAACCAAAACCCTGTTCAAGTTTCTAGGTTTACTTAGAAACCCTCCATGCACTTTATCTGATTTATTCCTACCTACTTGTTATTTTTCTTTAACAAATTATTTACAAAGTAAATACTGAAAATAAACACCAGTGCATGCTCAATATATTACAGATCAGCAACTAAAAGAAACAAGAACAAACATGCCATATGACACCATTATGTTTGGACTAACGTCTCCGGAAAAACCCAATGTGGGAAAACCGGTGCAGCTATCTGAGGGTTTTCTTATAAGCAATATCAGAGTACAATCTGGGTGCCGAAACTGACCTACCCAACAGAGAATTTCCTTAGCAGTGATACCTCTCGGTTTCTGACAAATCTAGTGGCTGAAACCCCGGATAATCCTTCCGGCAGCTACTCAGCACCAATCTACCCCAAAAACCCCAGCGTCTGCCCAATCTGGACTGCGTTAGCCTCTCCTAGCCCAGTGTTGGCCCTACATCAACCTATCTTGGCCTGCGTCAGCGCCAGGAGACCCTACATCAGCTCTCTAAGCCTCTGTGTCAGCTACATTGGCCCCTCTGGTGCTCTGCGTAGGACTTAGCTACCTCTGCATGGCCCTCCATGAGCACTGGCTACTCCTATGTCTCTCTCTCTGGCTGCTTTGTTGCTATCTCAGCACTATCTCTACCTCTTTGTCTCTCTGTACTCAATGCCTCTCTTGATCCATATCTTTTGGACCACTCTAACACAAATTCATATTAATACACATTAATATTTTATTTTCCCTAAGTTTAGACTTAGGGACTCCCTTAAAAATATTAATTATTTTAATATCTCTTGATCTGTTTAAAATCTGCCCAAACCCTTTCTGGATATTGGAGATCTCATGTGCCCCAACCTCTTCACCAAATTTCGTGGCTAGAGCACATCCGATGCTACCCCAAATCAACACTCCCTCTTAGCGAGGACTGTGCTCTAGCAATACTCCTCACTGAGTATTACTCTGATCATCCGGCATCGGTACCTGTGCTTATGCTAGGCCTTCCTGCCCAACATCCTCTGCACTGCTGCATCCTGTACTGCTACCCATGGTTCTGCCACTGCCATTACTACATCTGTACGACAACTCCTTTTGCGTCCATGCTGTTGTTGGTCCCTCCTCCTACCACTGCATATGCACTGCACCTCCTCTCATCATGTTGCATCGCGCTGCCTACTGTTGCACTGCAACTCGGTTACTGAGAAGTAAGTAACTGATCTCCCAACTGACCTCCCTGTTGGGCTATAAACACCCTCTGATGTTGAAGCTCCCTCTGCCGCTAACAAGTGTTCCCTCTCTGACCTCTGCATTGTTGCATCAACTCCCTATATTTCGCACCGTTGCACACCTCTTTGTGCCTTCCTGCACTAGTGCAAGACCCCTGTGCCTCTCGCACTACTGCAGCCTGCTAGCTCTACGTTGTCTCAGGACTCCTGCACTGTAGCTCTCTCTGCTGCTTAATCCGCATCCGTCCCTACCCACTCAGCCAGTCCTGCTACTCCTTGTGGGGGCTCCTGTAGCAAGGTCTAATCCAAGAGGTTGGGTACCTCAAGGATCCTGCCCCTCATCGCCTATAATCCTCCTGACTACAGCTCGGTGTCTCCCCACTTTCGCTCAAGTGGTGTGTGCGCACTCATGGCACAGTCATCGTCTATGAAAACTTCCTTCTCTGCCCGTGCTGCTGCTGCCTTAGTCTCGGAAGACTCTCCCTTACTCTTCTTCCTTGGGCACTAGGTCACATAATGACCCATCTCCCCACAATGGAAGCACTTGATCTTGGAGAGATCTTTCTTCTTTTGTTTCTCCTGCTTTCCCTTAGATGATAGGGCCACATCGACCTCCTCGTGCTTGACCTTGATCCCTTTGTTGTTGCTACCTGTCTTCGACTACCGTCTGATCTCTTCCTGACGAAGAGCTGCCCACATCGTGTCCCAAGGTGGGAGAGTCCCTCTTCCCAGCATACTCTGGACAAACACTTCCCAATCTTCTGAGACAGCATTCAAGGTTGTCCTCACCATAAGCTCCTGATCCGGTGTCGCTCCTATAGCAGTCAACTGGTCTCAGATCTCATTCAGTCCTCCAAGGAAGGTGTCAATTGATTGACCCTTCTTCATCTGATACGACCTCATCTGGTTCTCGAGCAACATTCTTCTCTTCACAAAAGTATGTTAGTACAGGTTCTTGAGAGCCTCCCACATCTCAACTGTCGTTTCCTTCTTGGCTATATGTGGTCCCACATGATCCTTGACCCCGTCAAGGATAATGCAGTTGGCCCTCGCCATCGCCTCTTCATACTTGTCGTTATCATTGGGGTCGACTGGAATAGTTATAACCTTTAAGGCGAAGTTCTTGACACGATTCATGTCAAGCACTAATAAGATTCTGGCCTTCCAGACTGCAAAGTTCGATGCTCCGTCCAGTCTATCCTGGTCTCTTACCCCGCGTAGAGCCATGACGCTCCTCTACTTCCCTCCTGGAAGTTCTCTATTCGACTCCTCTGAGTCTCTACTTCCTGTCTGGAAGTTCTCTTCTGGACTCCCTCTGAGTCCTGATTTCCCTCAAAGAAATCCTTCTGCCGCTTGTCGAGATGCCCCCTACTCTAATCATCTTGTGCAACTGCACCACTGATCCAGGTTCCTCGGCTAGAAACCCTCGATAACAACTCCTCTGGCCCTGCTCTGTCAGGTACTATTCTGACTACAATACCTCACCAACTCCACTCTACAATATTTCTGTAGCCTTCTAGACTCCAGCAACTACCTCTCTGGGAACTGCGTCAGCCCCTCTGCATTAGCAACGCTGGCCTCCCTGAGGCTCTGCACAGCTCCTGGCTTCTTCTGCGTGGCTCTGGCTAGCTCTGCGTCACACTTCTTGGCTTCTGCACTGCTAGAAACAGCTTATGTCACCTTGGGACAGTTGTTTTCTGCTGCTATTTCTCCACTTTGTTGATGTCTTTTAGTCCTCCTGTGATCTGCAATCACGCTCTGATACCATGTTGAAGTTTCTAGGTTTACTTAGTTAGAAACCCTCCATGCACTTTATCTGATTTATTCCTACTTACTTGTTATTTTTCTTTAACAAGTTATTTACAAAGTAAATACTGAAAATAAACACCAGTGCATGCTCAACATATTACAAATCAGCAACTAAAAGAAACAAGAAAAAACACGCCATATGACACCATTATTTTTGGACTAATGTCCCTGGAAAAACCCAATGTGAGAAAACCGGCGCAACTATCTGAGGGTTTTCTTATTAAGCAAGATCAGAGTACAATCTGGGTGTCGAAACTAGCCTACCCAACAGAGAAATTCCTTAGCAGTGATACCTCTCTGTTTCTGACAAATCTACTAGCTGAAACCCCGGATAATCCTTCCGGCAACTACTTAGCACCAATCTACCCCAACAACCCCAGTGTCTGCCCAATCTGGACTGCGTCAGCCTCTCCTAGCCTAGCGCTGGCCCTATGTCAGCATATCTTGGCCTGCGTCAGCCCCAAGAGGCCCTATGTCAGCACTCTAAGCCTCTATGACAGCTACGCTGGCCCCTCTGGTGCTCTGCGCAGCACTTAGCTGCCTTTGCATGGCCCTACATGAGCACTGGTTGCTCCTACGTCTCTCTCTTTGGCTGCTATCCTAGCACTATCTCTGCCTCTCTGTCTCTCTGTACTCAATGCCTCTCTTGATCCATGTCTTTTGGACCACTCTAACATAGATTCTTATCAATACACATTAATATTTTATTTTCCCTAAGTTTAGACTTAGGGACTCCATTAAAAATATTAATTATTTTAATATCTCCTGATCTGTTTAGAATTTGCCCAAACCCTTTCTAGGTATTGGAGATCTCATGTGCCCCAACCTCTCCACCAAATTTCGTGGTCGGAGCACATCCAATGCTACTCCAAATCAACAAACCCCTGCTCTTTCTGGGATTTCACCAATCAGAGAAGTCTCGATATGTGTATAGGTCACCTAATCGGCATTCTAGGTTTGAGGTATGAGGTGACACAAAGAGGTCTCTAAGGGAATGACACAATTTCAGGCACAAGGCTACAAGAACAGACAATTCATTTTCCTTAGAGACCATGTTAAGGTAATACAAGACCTAAGGCCTGGTTAGTAGGCTGAGAGTTGGGATATCCAAAGGTCAAGATGCCAGGAAAGGGTTTCCTATGATGTATTCCAACAAGTATGAGGCACATGAAATCCTCAATAAGCCCCCAAGTTGAAGCTAAAACCAAACTAAGGTTTTCCCTAGTGCAAACAACTAGGGAAAAGGAAATTATGGATGAAATTGAAGTGAATGCCTACCAAAGGAGAATAATTTTAGGGCAACTACTCTTCCCTTGGCATTTAAACTCTCCAACATCAAAATTTCATCTTCCCAAGCAATTTGCTCCAAGCCCTAGTTAGTCGGTTGGCCTTAAGAGGGCTGAAATAGGCAAGAGAGAAAAAGGAAGAAAATTTATGGATAAAATTTCGTTTGATCACCAACAAAGGACGGCCAATTCCTATCCCTATGGTGGATGGCGTCCATGGATGTTTAAGGCTAGCCAATATTTGCAAAGGAGTAATGATTTTTTGAGGCCATAGCATCAAAACCCTAACTATTATCTTTGTGAGGGATCAAAGACACTTTGGGGAGAGCTACAACATGAGTTCCCAAGGGGAATACCATTCACATGTTATATAACGAGTAATGCATGAAATAATGATATCTAGCTTCTATCCTATTGATTTTCAGCAAATTAGGGCACAATAGAAAACCCTAGATTACCAATATATTGCATACATTAGACATAAACCAAAATTCTATCAAATATAAGGTTCACTTACAAGATAACACGTATGAAATAATCAATCAACAATCCAAGATAAGTTCGCCAAAGACAGAAATAACTCCAATACAAAATCCATTTCATACGTCACATCTCTCCCAGTAGAAAAGAAGGCCGAAATTCTCCTAAGGGAGGGCAAAATCTCCAACTGATGATGATGAGAATGAAAAGAGTCCTCCCCTTTATTTATATAAGGAGGATCAATCTCTAATTGGCCTATCTCAAGTAAAATTAAAATGATGAATTGGGTTACAAGCCAACCCACTAGCCAAAACATAAACCCAAGTGAAATGGCCACATGCGTGAGCCAAAATGCTAATGTCATCCATGCATAGGGCTCTATGAGGCATGGGTTGAGGCTTATTGGTGCCAAAGTTGTAGAAGCCTTCTAAAATCATTATGTGAAGGTTGGCCTTCACATTTCTGTCAAATCTCTCTATGGGCTCCAAATTTCACCTTGGGGGTTAGAATGTGGTCTCATAGGTCTCCAAATGGCCATAGTGTCTATCTTTGCTCCAACACTCAGGGCTTCCAAGGTGGTGCTAGCCCTCCCATGTCTCAAGCAATGAGACCACCTCCTCTCAACCCTGGATCAACTATTATCCCCTTCAAAGAGCTAAGTTGGTTGGGGGGCTACTAGGTCTAGGTGCATCATCCCAAAAAGTCATAAAATGTAGGGCAAAGTGCCAAATGTTATGGGTGCTAGAGGTGCCCAAGGGTGTGTATCATGCTCTGCTACTGCTTGGAGTCCCATGGCCCTCAACGCTTCACTTGTGGGTGCCAATATGCTACACTGGAGGCCTGAGTACTTGTGGGTGAGCTGCCTAGGTCTTGGTTGCGGAACCACCTGACAATAACAACATAAAGTCTAGTGCAAGCAACCAATCATCACGTACAATACTCATCTTTTCATCTAGGTGAACCAAGATTGAAAATAAAGGGCTATTTGACACTTCAAACAAGACATCCCTTCCAAATTTGGGGTCTTGAGCTCGTAATGGCATTTCCTCCCTAGGTAGGAGTGGCTAAAGGACAACCCTATTAGGTGTTTCCAACCCCAAAGGGGAAGTAACATAGGCTCTTTTTAATACTTGGTACCTAAGATAAGTTCTACTTGAATTTATCGATGAGATCTGAAGTGTTGTAAGGATTTTTTGTAGCTACATCTAACGTTGTTACAAGCAAACATTGTGCATTATTAAAGGTACATTTAGACCTCTCTTTTGACAAGTAATTTGTGGTATAGTTAGGCTGTAATTCTGGTTTGGCACTATAATCTCTAAGTCACCCTAAAAGCTCTTCAAAAGATCTATTGCAAAATGAAGCAGGGGGGTTAAACTAACAAACCCTAATCCAAGCTACCTCAAGGATTCTCAGTGATCAAAGTCATTATGTTATCTGGCTACAATTGTTGTTGATCAAGTTCAGACCACTTTGTGAAGAGGCCTCATCTACAACAGTGAAGAATAGGAGTAGGAGCGTCAGGTCAATTTTGTAGTGAAGGAAGACATATTTAGGCATCTTCAGGGACAACAAGGACTTTCTCTACTTCAGTGCACCTAAGGTATGACACAAAAACAAACCTAAGGTATGGTGGTTCAAGTGTGTTTGTGTTATAATTGAAATTTGTCAACATAAAAAGACCTGTCTTGAAGTTTTGGACATTATCTGAAGTATATACATCAATCGAGGATCATTTGAGAAATCATGTATTTGTGATATAGCTGAATTAACATACATTAGTTGTTGGACTAGTTTGATAAAATGTACTACTAGGGTTTCATCACATTTTCGCAAAAAGGAAAATGGTTGCCAATAAGCTTGGTTTGGTCACAGTGCAAATTTTGAGGCAAAGTATTTATGTTGCAGATTTGACGGTGAGGATATGATGAGTTAGGGTTTTCATATACAGTAATGATATGCGTTGGTTTGAGATGATTAGGTTGAATGGTCTAATGAGCAAGTTGTTAGGCTTGATGCTATTTATGATTTTGGCTTGCTAACTAGATATCATTTTGCATTGAAGCAAATTTGATTGTTCAACAGAAGTTGTGTTGCAATTATTTAATTGAACACAAATGGATCTAGTCTAAAAATCGTGAAATGTGGTTCGCCTGTTGAATAGGGTAGTTGGGTAGTGCAAGGCAGGAGTGTGGAGTCTCCTTCAAGTTGGAGCCTGAGAACACTTCAGGGCGGCAGGGTCGTGTTAGGGCAGGTTGGAGCTTGTGCAGGGTGTTGGAGCATTCTTTCAGTTAGAGTTGATAAAACCATGGTGTTAAAGCGTCCTTCCAATTGAAGTTGGTAAAGCAGGGCATTGGGGCATCCTTCCAATTGGAGCTGGTAAATCAGAGCATTGGAGCGTCCTTCAAGTTGGAGCCCATTGTGAAAATTCCTAATCCTCAAGGAACCCCTATTGCAGCAAATCTGAATCTACTTCACCTAGGTCCTACTTGATGTTAATTACATTCATCAAGTTATTCTTCTGAATACTGAAGCAAATTACTTCTGCAACCTACACTACTTAAATTTGATTTGCATGAAACAAGGAAACTAAGCAAAGAACAAGATACATAGGACACAATTATTTTTGGACAAAATAGTCCCCAGAAAAACCCAATGTGGGAAAACTGGTGTAGCAACTCTAAGGGTTTTATTATTATGTAGTAGCAAAATTTGAATACATCACTTAATACAGTTATTCAGTTACAGAGAGAAACACTGGCAGAAGCTTTGTGAGTTTACCTCACACAATCACTGAGGAAAGTCTCCACTGTTCTGGTTACTAATTGAGATGCCCCTGGCAGGCAATGCGCTAGCTCTGCGCTGCCTCTTCGTTGTCCCAACGTCAACCCTTGCAAGCACTGGGTCAACCAGCTCGGAATTCGATCAAAAGCCCAGAGTCTCTGCTCTCAGCCTCCCGATCTCATACCCCAGCTTCTGGCTACTGAAACGGACCCTTCCTCTGATTTTCGACTTCTTCTCTCTGCCTTTGTATCACTTTTGTGTGGCCCTTCTGGCCCAACATCATCCTCTGCATCAAGGCCTCTGGATCACTTACTACCTCTCTCTAATGTATCTCCGGCTGAGAATCACTCTCTGGAAGCTGTTATCCCTACCCCTCAACTGCAAGATCTTCCCAATCGATTTTCTTCGTAAGAAATTCTCAACTTAGAAAATCGATTTCCTCAATCTCTATGTGTGTGTGTTTCTAAATGAACCCCAAGCCGCCTTCTTATACTTTTCTCGTTGAGACTTTAATGGTTGAGATTAAGTCTCTAATCAACGGCTAAGATTAAAACATGATTTGATCTGCGTTCTAGATCATTCTCACCCATATTTTGATTAATAACCATTAATATTTTAATTTCCCTAAGTTTAGACTTAGGAACCCCATTAAAAATATTAATTATTTTAATAAAATACAATCCGGGTGGAATTTCACCAAAAGGTTCTAGGTTCTTTAGAACTCGTGCGCCTTAGCCTCTCCACCAATTTTCAAGGCTAGAGCACTTCTGATGCTACCAAAAACTAACACTCCCTCTTAGCGAGGAAAGTGCTCTAGCAACAATGTCTACCTGCATGCTGCTCTGTCTCTGGAGCACCTCCTTTCTGCACTGTTGCTGCCACCAACATTGTGTTGTTGCTGCTACTGTACTGCTGCCCATGACACTGCCACTGCCACTACTGCATCTGTACTACAAATCCCTCTCAAATGTTGCATCTACTCTACTGCTAGCACTGCCACTGCTAACACTGCATCTGTACTGCAACTCAGTTGATGAGAGAAGCAACTAAAAAAACATCCAAAATTAACTGACTGAACAATGTTCAGCATAATACCATGAAAATTGGAATATGACTGCTACTAGTCTCTAACCCTCTAAATCTCCTGCATTGCTGCTGACTTTTGCACTGTGCCATCTGCATTGTTGCCAACCTTGCTCTGCGTTGATCAGTCTCTGGTCTCAAGCTACTGCATCTGTCTCTCCAAACAGTCCACTGCATCATCTAACACTAATTCCATCTCACTACTGCTGAATCTTCGGCTCCCGTAGGAAGGAATTGATCAAGAGGTGCACTCCTTAAGGGTCCTATCCTCATGTAGTCCTCTCGACTATAGCTCAATATCGCCCCATCTCCCTCCTGGAAATGCGTGGGCACTAATGGCAAACTCATCTCCATCAATCTTTGCTGGAGTAGCCTTAGGATCATGTTTCTCATCCTTATCCTTTTGCTTCAAAGGACATTGGGATGCAAAGTGGCCCATCTCATAACAATTGAAACATTTCACCTTCGAAATGTCATCCTTTCATTTCTGCTTCTGTTGTCCCTTTGATGCTAAAGTTGCGTTCTCCTCCTCCTCCTTGGTCTTCGTGCCACTCCCACTGCTGCCATTGACGTTGACCTTAACTAGGTCCCTCCTTAATTCTTCCTATTGAAGAGCTACCCACATCTCCTCCCATGAAGGTAGTCTTTCCTTGCCCAATATGCTTTCGACGAAGACTTTCCATTCATTCAAGACTCCATTCAGGGCTATCCTCACCATCGCAGTTGACTGAGTGGACCCTAGTGCAGCGAGTTGGTCTCAGGTATCTTGAAGACATTGAAGATAGGAGTTAACTCGTTTTCCCTTCTGCACCAATGTCTGCTGCAACTTTTGTTCTTGGTACATCTTTTGTTGTTTGGAAGGGCCTTCATCCAGTGAAGACAAGGCTTCCCACATCTCTTGGGCTGTATCCTTGCCCTGCAAGTGTGAGACCACATGATCTTGAACTCGATCAAGAATGAGCCTCTTTGCTTTCCCCTGCTCGGTCTTGTACTTCTTCCTTTGATCATTGCCAGCAGGAACCACGACAACACTTTTGACGTAAGCTTCGGGATCGTACTCCTCCAGAACAACTAAGATTCTGGTCTTCCATATGACATAGTTGGAAGCTCCTTCCAACCTGTCCTAATCTTTCAGACTATGCGATGCCATCTCACCCAACTGTCGAACTGACTCCTCTAGTCACTGCTTAGCTGCCCAGCAAGTGATAAATTTGAACTTTTTGGGAAAAAATTCTCTGAGGAGAAAATTCCCCTTCTATGTGTCTTGGCTCTTTTCCGACGAATTTCTGCCTCGGCAGAAATTGCGCCCTTCAAGCACTGCACTGAGGCTTTGTGTCACTCCCTCTACCTCTACAAGCTCACGATTCAGAAATCGTACCTCTGTCGACTCTCTCAGAGAGAGATTTCCTCGAAATCTCTACTTCCCGGCAAGGACTACGCAATCCCTTCAAGGGGATTCGAATTGCTTCCAAGTGCAACTTTTGGCCTCTCTACCCTCTCTGCTTAGCGCTGGATCTGCTCTTCCCTATTTCAAAATCAATGCCCCAATACCATGTGAAAATTCCTAATCCTCAAGGAACCCCTACTGCAGCAAATCTAGATCTACTTCACCTAGGTCCTACTTGATTCTAAATACATTCATCAAGTTATTCTTCTGAATACTGAAGCAAATTACTTCTGCAGCCTACACTACTAAAATTTGATTTGGATGAAACAAGGAAGCTAAGCAAAGAACAAGATACATAGGACACAGTTATTTTTGGACAAAATAGTCCTCGAAAAAACCCAATGTGGGAAAACTGGTGCAGCAACTTTTAGGGTTTTATTATTATGCAGTAGCAAAATTTGAATACATAAATGAATACAATTATTCAATTACAGAGAGAAATACTAGTAGAAGCTTTGTGAGTTTACCTCACACAATCAATGAGGAAAGTCTCGACTGTTCTGGTTACTAATTGAGATGCCCCTGGTACGCAATGCGCTAGCTCTGCGCTACCTCTAAGTTGTCCCTGCGTCAACCCTTGCAGGCACTGTGTCAACCAGCTCGGAATTCGATCAGAAGCCCAGAGTCTCTGCTCTCAGCCTCTCGGTCTCACACCCCGGCTTCTAGCTGCTGAAACTAACCCTTACTCTAATTTTCAACTTCCTCTCTCTACCTCTACGTCACTTTTGCGTGGCCCTTCTGGCCCAGCATCAACCTCTGCGTCAAGGCCTATGGATCACTTACTACTTCTCTCTACTAATGTATCTCCCACTGAGAATCACTCTCTCCGGAAGCTGCTATCCCTACCCCTCAACTACAAGATCTTCCCAATCGATTTTCCTCCTGAGAACAACTTCTCACCTCAGAAAATCGATTTCCTCAATTTGTGTGTGTGTTTCTGAATGAACCCCAAGCCTCCTTCGTAGCTTTTCTCGTTGAGACTTCAACGACCAAGACTTTCTATGCGACACCCTCGACATACCAGACATAACCTTGGACAAAGCCTGGATAGGGCAGGACTCTACCCTCTTCCTCAGGTTCCGTGACTCCTCGGATAGACTTCGGGTACTCCGAGCCAAGCGGAAGCTATTCTCTCTTCCAAATAAAGTGTTTTTGGATGAAGACCTCACAAGAGCTCAAGTAGCTAAATTGAAACAAGCCTGGGAAAAGGTTGCAGCAGCAAGATAGGCAGGTAAATGGGCAGTGATTAGAAACCTTCGGGTAGTTATTCGGGACACCTTCCCCCCAAGATGGGCATCCCGTTCAGGTAGCTCCAAATGACAGGCCCAAGCGAAGAGGAGGCGGGGCACGAATCTCTCGGTTCACTGTTGGAATGGCAATGGCTCCTTCTGGTCTTCACCAGGCCTACTTTATGAAGCCCTTAATTCAGCGAACATCCTCCTGGTTACTAAGACTCATGCGAGCCCAGTCCGACCTCTCCTCGACATTACAGGATACCAGTGGACCGCAGTTTGCAGATAGGAGACATGGAGTTTAGGAGGTGTCAGGGGATCAGGGGGTGTTGCTTGCCTCGTTCGTGATAGCCTCAGGAGCAGCGTATCGGTGGTCGCAACCAATGAGTATGCCAAATTCATGTGGATTCAGATCAGAGCCAGAACATCACCTCCGAGAGATATTTATGTCGCAGTCTGTTACTTCCCACCTATCTCGTCTTCCTACACTATTCACAATAGCTCAAACGGAGACCCTTTTACAGACCTATACTCTGACATCACCAGGCTTTCGGCAGTAGAGGACGTCATTCTCACGGGGGACTTCAATGCTCAGACCAGAGACCGCCAGACTCTTATGCACGACCGGATAGAGGATATATTTTGCACTCGGGGGATTGACCCGACCATGACCAGCATGCACCAGACCTCTGAGGATCACTTGGGACCCACCACTGCCTATGGGAGATATCGGCTACAGTTGGGAGAATCTCATGAGCTGGTAATTCTGAATGGCCTACCATGTTTCCCATCCTCACACTTCTTTACCTGCAGACCACTTGGAGGCAGAGCAAGTGTGGTTGACTACGCTATTGCAAACCCAAATCTCCTCCCTTACATCAAAAAATTCTCGATAACCCCCATCTCTCTCGCAGATCATGCACTTCTCTCACTCTCTCTGCAGTTTAACCTCCCGAATCAATCTCTTACTCTTCCCAGCAGCCCTCCCAGGACCACCTTCCAATTTGAGGAGGGTGAACCTAATCTCTTCTCCTCTATCCTTAGACAAACACTCCCATCGGAGTCCCAGTTCGCCTCTCTCAGCTCCGCCAAGGACAAATACCAGTGCCTCTCATATGCAATCTGGGAAGCTGCACTCCAATCCTTCCCCCATTCTACCCGTACCGCCACCACCTCCCGCAAAATGGGAAATTTCCCTATGAACAAATGGTATGACCAGGAATGCAAGTATATGCATCAGGACCTCCGACACGCATTCTGGAACTCTTTACCAACATACCCAGACCTCTGTTCAGCCTACCGTCGCCTCCTTCGCTGCAAGAAGCGCCTTTTCATTGCCCATAGGAGACAGGGTTTTTCTACTCCCCTCCTTCACTCCCTTAAAGATTTCTGGGGGACCATCCTTTCCTCGCGCTCACTTAACCCTATTCATCTTGATCCTGCCTCAATGTTCTCTCACACCTCCCAGTTGTATAACATTCCTCGGCAGCTCTGATTCAGGTTACTTCCCCACCACCTCCTGCCACCTTTTCTCCGACAAAGATATCAGAGAGGCAATATGGACAATGAATAGCAGCAGGGCAGTAGACGAAGAAGGCTTCCAGGCAAAATTCTTCAAGCATGGACTTTGTCCCCTAGTAGGATATCTAGTGGACCTTTTCAACCAGGTGGTTCAGGATGGATTTCCGGATGGATGGTCACACCACATTATCTACTTGATCCACAAGTCAGGGCCTACTTCCGACCCCAACAACTACAGGAATATCATGGTTGGGCACACATTCTCCAAGCTATATGCTACAGCACTCCACAAGACACTCTCCCATTTCCTTGAGCAGAGACAGCTCAAGGCCAAGGGCCAAGCAGGATTCCGCCTAGACGATCGACCACATCCTTACTCTTCGTGCAGTGATCGAGGAGGCTAGGCATTGATCCTCTAAAGTGTACTACTGCTTTGTAGACTTCAGGAAGGCCTTTGACTCAGTCCCGAGGGAAGATCTTTTCTAGAGGCTAAGAGAGATTGGCATTTCCTCGACTCTCCTGACAGCTATCATGCGCCTCTATGAGGCCGTCCTTGGCCGTCTCCACACAGTAGGAGGAATGTCGGATTTCATCTGAAGCACTATTGGGGTCAAGCAAGGATGCCCCATTCCTCCTACTTTATTCGAGATCTATATCGATGAGCTTGAGTCCTTCCTCCGGGAGCATATCCAGGATACAGATGGGTGTCTTCTTCACCAGGTCCTGATTTCCATCCTCCTCTTTGCAGACGATATTGCCCTTATTGCCTCCTCCCAAGAAGGCCTTCAAAGATATAGTTGGATGCTCTCGCAACTTTTTGTGACCGGAGGCATCTAACTATGAACTTGGGTAAAACCAAAGTGATTATCTCCAATGGAGTCAAGAAAACCTCGGACTTCCACTTCCGATTTAAAGGAGAAGAGATCGAGATTGTCAACACCTATAAATATTTGGGAGTTCAGTTTTCAGGGCCTCGATTCAGCCTGTGGCCAGCCCTTCAGCCTCGGATCAGCAAAGGGTATGGCTCCCTAGCCCTTCTGGAGACGCAGTGTTTCCGGCACCATTTCCAGGACATCTTGTCCAAAATGAGCATCATGGACACTTTGATTCACCCCACAGTACTTTACAGCTCAGAGATTTGAGGTCCCTCTCTACTAGAGTCAGATTGGGCTTTAGAAGAGCGGGTCCAAACCCTCCTTTTGCGTCGTTTCATTAGGTGCAAGCAGACAGTTCCTCAACACATCATTCTAGCAGAGTTCGGGGTTCAACCTTTCCACCTAGAGATGTTATTCAAGTTAGTGTCACTCCTGCACAGGCTCCGAGGCCTAGCAGACGTGAGGAAGGGTCGTGACAGATACCCATATTTAGCATATTGCTCCTCGGAGAACATCGCCCGTATGCAGACAGGCCGATCCAAATGTTGGTACACCGATGTGACAGAGCTTCTGGAGGCCTCAGGAATCCAGAATGACCATCTCCCTCCTTTTCAGTACTCTTTGAACACTCCAGACCACCTCCTTCCCAATCAACAAGCGCTGAATAAAATCATTAAGGAGGACATTTCCAAACGATACATTCAGACTACATGGACCAATCCTCCCAATGGGTCGCGTCCAAAAGTGGCTTTCTACGTGGAGCATTGCCTCGAGATCAGGGATGGGCTCATCATCAAACCCTAGTACACGTTCCAACATTAGATGCATGTCCTTAGAATCCCCCTTGGGCAGCGCAGAGTTGGGTCTCACAAACTCTAGGTGGAGACAGATCACCATATCAATAGGGCTGATAGGATTTGCCAACTCTGTCACTTATAGGAGATAGAGACATAGACACACTTCATCTTCAGATGCCCTGCTTACTACGAGATTCGAGGTCATTTCCATTGTCTCTTCAAATCCTCTCAGACTTTGACCAGCTTCCTCAAATATGTTGATCCGAGATGCCTTGCACTTTATCTCCAGGAGGCCTTCAGATTTCGGGCCCATTTTCTTCAGCCCCCTACCAAATCGGACACCACGCAGAAGATCACAGACTTCTTTAGAGCGCTACCATTAGCGCGGGGCACCAAAAGAACCATTGATCGACCCACAGACACTGAGACCAGATCAGTGCGGTCCCGGGGGATCCGACCCACCAAACTGCACCAGTGCTCCAGGATTGGATCCACCCCTGGGAGGCGCCCTAGAACCTCCAAGCGACAGCCCAGTATGCCCACAAGACAGCAGACTTTGACAAGCTTCTCTCAGTTTTCTTCTCTCGATCTCGGATGTTAGGAGTAGGAACTGGACAGGAGACTCCTTTCTTCTCCTTCTTCTTCTTCTCCTTCTCTGCTTCATCGCAGTGCTTTGTTCCGAAGCCGAGAGCTTCTAGCTTCTACATTTACATTTACTTAGATTATAGATGTATTCTTTGCTTTTTAAAAGAAATGTCAAAGGGGACCGTTTGGTCCACCGGCTAGGCATAATGTAATCATTGTAACCGACAATCTCGTTGACCTATTATGGTCATTTGTTGGACATTAATAAAATTATCTTATCTTATCTTATCTAATCAACGGCTATGATTAAAACATGACTTGATCCGCCTTTTAGATCATTCTCACCCATATTGTGATTAATACCCATTAATATTTTAATTTCCATAAGTTTAGACTTAAGAACCCCATTAAAAATATTAATTATTTTAATAAAATACAATCTCGGTGGAATTTCACCAAACGGTTTCTAGGTTCTTTAGAACTCATGTGCCTTAGCCTCTCCACCAATTTTCAAGAATAGAGCACTTCTGATGCTACCAAAAACTAACACCCATGAACCAAGGGGTTAGAGCCTCCTTCAGTTGATGTTGTAGATCTTAGAAGTTGGAGCTTCCTAATTGATGTAAATTATCGAAGACCTATATTAAGAAGCGTTCAATGGTTTTTCTCTCAGAAGGGTTTCCACCTATAATCTCTTGTGTACTGTCTTGATGTCGTGCATTGTTGAATGGTGTTGTTTACTGTTCATGTGATGTGATGTTGATTTATGTTTGATCTAATGCTAATGTGAATTTAATGCTCTAAAGATTAAAAATTAACTAATTGAAAGGAAATATTGATTCACTGCCCTCTTAGTGTTTCCAACAGTCAAGGATACAATTCTACAATATGAGATTATTGATTAGTAGGGACAACAAGAAGGGTGCATGCCCTCTGTTTCTTGAATCATTATACGTGTTTTGCAATATAACAAGAGGGTCCTCAGACTCTTTGCCTAGGTTGAGAATCTTCTTAACTTGACCTCTTTGCGTTTCAAGTATGGCAAGTCCCAGTAGTGGGGTGTGAAAATTTCATGAATGCAATTAACTGGAAATTATTCTCCTAACTAAAAGCAATTTATTTGTCTTTTCTTAATTATTAACGACAAATAGCAAATAATTCACAATTGCATTCTTCACCATAAAACACTGCAGAAATAAAAAAATACAGAACTAAAAAATAGATGCGCGCACACAATAAAATTGACACAGTGATTTATGGACAAATGTCCCTGGAAAAACCCCGAAAGGAAAACAAGTGCAACGGATGAGCGTTTTGTTATTATGTGGCAATTTGAGAGTACAATAAACTGGATGCCTTTTACTAGAAATCCTTCGGCATATACTGATCACAATTGGAAAAATAAACTAGAGATACAAGGTCTCCCTCTCCAACTGAATTTGGCCCTGTCTCGACAATTCACACTCTCTCAGGCTATTCGCACTACCTTAGGGAAATGTGCACTGCTGCTCAAGATAAATCTGTACATACTACAACCCTGAATCTGCCTCTAGGTGAGACATTCAACCTCCCTCCGCCTCTCGAACTGACCCAATCTACCTTCAGGGGCCTGATCTGGCTACTGGCAACTGAAACAAGTCTCTTCTGGCAACTCGCACTGGATTTACTCGCTATTCGCACTACTCTATATGACCTCCTCTATAGATTATTCAGCCTCCTCTTTCCTGTCTCCCAAACACTATAAATACGGAAGAAATATTCCTCTGGAATCTTTGCACCCAAATCTTTGTTGCTCCCTCTATCAAACGCTCTTCCCTAGCTTCAACTATGCCCTTGTTAAATGCTACAAACTAGGTAGTCAAATTGCTCAACTCACAACTGATACCTCTCTCCAAGCCTTCGACTTGCTGTTATAATTTTCTATTGGACAACCAATGGCTAAGATCTAATCCTGATCAATGGCTTAGATCACTTTGACTCCATCAATAGAAGTCTTTAAAGAAAAATTGAATTACCTTAACTAATTAAATTTAATTTACCACTTTTCCTAAGTTAGACTTAGGAAATATTTTAATTGTGGCAAATTAATTTAATTAAGGTGTTTCCCAAGCTTATCTGTGAAACCTTTCTGGGTTTTGGAGATCTCGTGTCCCTTAGCCTCTTAGCATCATCTGAGACTAGAAAACCTCTCCACTGCTACACCAAAAACTAGCATGGGGCAGCCACATTTACCTTTGACAAGACACTTCCTAAGTCCACATCTAAGATATTCAGTTGATTAGATTAGAAGTGTTGGGCTTGAGACTAGTCTTAGGGGGTAAAGGTCGTTTGAAACTCTTTGAGGAACAACACTATTACTATTACTTACTTCATGGTGGTTTGGTACACTATTCTTTCTAGTATGATGCAACCCTTTGAATCTACCCCCTGCTTCAACAACATTAATAGTGTAGAAATTTTAATGATCTGCACCCTTTCATAGTTTAAAAATTTTGCATAGGTTTTTCAAGCCCAATCCACATGTTTTGATATGTTGATCATGTGACAATTCGAGAATCCCACCCGAATCTACTACTACAGCAACCTTTGAAACCAGATTCATTCAAACAGGCCGACGTGTCCCGAATCTGGCGAATCGGACACGATTCATGCCAATTCGTGTTCGGAAATCAGGACACGTCGTGTCCGATTGGGACACGATCAAGTCCGAATCGTGTCCCAATCAGACACATCGTGTCTCAATTTCTGGACACGAATCTGGAAAAAGGGACCCCCGCGGCTTAAAAAAGGCGAAATTTGTTGTTCTTTTTAACATTTTCACTTATCTCTTTTGCAATAGGTTGGTTGTGGGTTTGCTGTGAGGAGTTTGGAGCAAGGAGCAAAGGGTGTGGGAGCGTTTTCAAGAAGACTCAAGCAATAGGTAAGTGCATTTCCTTTCTATTTTTTTGCATTTGTATTACAGCAATTTGCATATGCATTTCTTTTACAAATTTGTGCATTTTTTGTTTTTTTTTTTTTACAGTATGGATGGCTCAATCAAGGGCAGCAGGGAAGAGGCAAAGGAAGGAGAAGAATGTCCCCATTGGAGATGTCGCTCCCCCAATTTCATCAGAGTCTACTATAAGTGTTCCCTCTATTGCAAGTAATGTTGAGGGAAGACTTCCTCCTAAAGGTAACATTGAAAAATATCCCTTGTGGAAATATGTCACAAGAGAGGAAGGGCCAAGCTGCAAGGTGAAGGGAGGAGGCAATGTGAATAGGAGATACAACTTTTGCCACAATACTTTCACAAGCACATATTTCTGTGTGAAACGTCATTTGTTGGCTTTATCAGGTTGTGGAGTTGGAGTTTGTACAAAAGTTCCTTTACAAAAGAGGAAAGAAATGGAAAGAGATTTCAATGTTGGTATGGCAAATGTGGCTGCAAAATAAAAAAATCCAAGAATGATGACCCCCTTCCTTTTTTTAGGAAAGGCAGCAACAAATTCCCATTTGAGAGTTCTAGTGGGGGACAAGTAGCAAAAAGAAAGGCAATTTCACTTGGTCCAATGGACAAGATTTTCAAAAGGAGAAACCGAAAGAGCTTGATCTAACCATTGTCCTTTTTTCTATCAAAACTTCATATCTTTTAATGTTGCATGCTCACCTCTATTTATTGAGATGTGTCGAGCTCTAACTCAAGGGGCTCCATCATGGTATGCGCCTCCTGGTTTAGAGAAGCTTAGAACCGCATTGTTGACGAAGGCAAAAAAAGAGGTGCAAAAAATGCTTGAGCCTATTAAAGCATCATGGCCAACATCTGGGGTTAGCATTGTTTATAATGGATGGACAAATCCAGCATGACACCCACTCATCAACTTCATGGTGTCTTCCTTGAATGGTCCAGTTTTCTTGAAAGCAATGGATACACTTGGAGAATACAAGGATGCACAATATATGGGTGAGTTGTTTATTAAAGTTATTGAAGATGTAGGTGTTGATTCTTGTGTGCAAATCATTACAGATAATGCACCCGTTTGCAAGGCTACTAGCATGATTGTGGAAGCTGAATATCCACAAGTGTTTTGGACACCTTGCATTGTCCATTCATTGAACTTAGCACTAAAATCCATTGCTTCTGATGTGCTTTGGATTGGTAAAATTATTGAGGATGCACATTATATCCGTAAATTTGTACAAAATTGTACAAATGCCCTCACTATCTACAAGGAGTACGAGAATCTATCATTGTTGTAGATTGCAGATACATGGTTTTCCTCTTCATTCATCATGTTGAAGAGGTTAAGAGAGGTCAAGACCGCTCTTGGGGCAATGGTTATTTCAGAGTTTTGGTCTTTTTGGAGAAAGACAGATCCAGTAGCCTCTAAAAGAGTGAAGGACACAACAGTGCTAGATGATGCTTGGTGGGAGAGGGTAGATCTACTTATTCAGATCATGGACCCTATCATTTCTTTGCTTCGATTCGTTGATACAGACCAACCCATCTTAGGAGAGGTTTATGAGGGATGGGATTGCATGATTGAGTTTGTGACGACCCTTATTTTACAGAGTGAGTGCCCCGAGTATGAGACATCACCAGAGGCCTTCTGTGGTACTATATAGGATATTCTTGTCAACAAACGGGACAAGAATTGCACACCTTAACATTGTTTGGCTCACTCATTGAACCCAAAACACTACAGGCATGAGTGGCTGAATGGTGGACATTCCCGCAGATTCCCTCCTCACATGGATGGTGAAATCTCACAAGGGAGGAAAGATGCATTCAAGCAGGGTTTTCAGGATAGACCATTGCTTGATGATGTGCAGGATGCTTTTGCAAAATTTTCAACTGGCACTGGTCGATTTGCAAGATATGATGTGATTAGAGATAGGGGGCTACGAAGCCCTATTCTTGGTGGGCAAATCATGGGGCAACAAGCCCTCCTCTACAGCAGTTAGCCATGAGGCTCCTCTCTCAAGTGACTTCATCTTCTTGTTGTGAGAGGAATTGGAGCACATATGGAAATTTGTATAGTGTTAAGAAGAGCAGGCTTGAGCAGTCCAAGTCAAAGACAATGCTGTATGTGCACACTGTTGACCACTGCGTGTCAACTACCCATAGCAGTACCCCCCCTTTTTTCTTCGCAAAAAGGATAGCGCTTGATCGACATGTCTGTGCCATTCGACAGTCATCATTCACTTGATCATATTAAGTTGTAAACCCAGTCTGCATTTTGAATTGTAAATAATCTTAGCAGAGTTGAGTCATGTATGTAAATTGCCTAGGTGGACCTAATTTTCTAGTGATAATCTACGTTCCGGAAGGTTTTTCGTCTCATCGATCCATGATCGGTAGATTTTTCCTTCAACCTGACCCCAAAGCCGGAATGATTTTTGTCATTAGAGTCTTAGGAGAATCCTAGTGTGTTAATCTGCTAGATTATGTTTGGTCGCAGAACTGGGTGGTCTATGAGGGTCTATGTCAAAGGGCTTTTCCCCCTTAAGATGTAAAATTGTAAAAGTCATGATGTAAAGTGTCTTGAGGGTTAGGAAATGTTTTAATCCCCTCATGGGTCTTAAGTCCTAGGTCCTAGGGAAATTTTTCCAAAGGCTGAGTTTGAGGATCCATGATAAAATAATAAATATAAAATAAAATTTTAAAAATTAATAATATAATAAAAAATTTAAAATTTTAAAAATAAAAAATAAAAATTTAAAAAATAAAATAAAATAATAAAATAGAATAAAAACTTAAAAAAATAATAAAATAATAATATTTTGAGAATTTCAATTTTTTAATGCATTAAAAATTCGACGGATGAGATTAAGAGATATCTTGATCCTCATCGACGGTCGAGATCATTTTGACGTGGATCACTCAAACTAGCCGTTGGAAATTTTTCCTTTAAATAGGGTACTAGGGGTCATTTGAGATCATTCGATCTGTGAGTCTTGCTGAAGAAGCTCTCTTGTAATCTTTTTCTGCTGCTAATAAAGAAAGACTTTGGGGTCAAAATTTTGATGGTGTTACTCTCTTGAAGTGTTGTGAGCTATTTTATTTCTGCATATTTTAATTTTCAGCCATTAGTAACAGCTTATTGAAGAGTATTGTTGAGCATAGGTATCTTGTTCACTTGCTAGGGTTTGAATGGTATTAGGGTTTTTGAAATAATGGCAGGTATCTCCATTGAATCTGAGATCTAGTACTATTTTTCCTCTCTTTATTGATGATTGAAGTGAGTTGTGCAGGAAACCCTTGCCGAAGAAGATCAGCGGGTGTTTGGGGAAGTTCTCGGCTGAACCAGCCAACTCCCGCAAGCATTTTCTTGCAGAGCCCAGCTAGTTTTGATCCTGGGTTTATCATTTAGTTTATTTTTTTGAATTGCATGAGAGATTTTCTGAAGTTTTTCATAGTAAATCTGAAATTTTCGATAATATTACTGTTGATTATTGATCAATCTGGCTATTTAAGAGTCAAAAGGTTGTAAATTGTTTAGCTGATCTAAGGTTTCAATTTTGTTTTATATACAGATTGTATTGGGGTTTTCTTTTCTTCTGCAGGCTACAGGTGCTAATGATTGAGAAATTTTTGGGGTTTTATCAGACAAATTTGGAGCAGAGAATTTCAAATATTGATTTTGTGTGGAGCTTCAGTGGTTTCTTTTGGCAATCTGGGTAATCCATTCTCCATAGCTGCCAAATCCACAATCTATCAAACATTCACGTTGATCTGCATTAAATCACTTTTCTTTTAGTTTTAAATTTATTTAAATATAAAAAATAAAATTCATAAAAAAGCTCATTAGGGTTTTAGCTTTAGACTTAGTTTGATTTAGTTTTAGATTAGATGTAAATTAGATTTTTCATTTTTTTTTTAGACTTTGTTTAAAATTTAAAATTCATAAAAAAAAAATTATAAAACTTTTAAAAAAATCATAAAAAAATATAAAAAGACTTTCTTTTATTTAGACTTTAGATTAAATTTTAATTTCAAGTTTTGTTTTAGTTTAGATTTTTAGTTTTAAAATTTTATTTTATCTGAAAAAACATAAACATATTTTGGAATTATTTTTTCGGTCTTGGCTCAGGGGTTTATCACGCTTTATTGTCTTTGCTAAGGCTAAATTTTCTTTTTTGATGGAATGAATGTTTATCATTTTATGTGAGTCAGCATGCATAAATGATCATTTTGAAGATTAGCTACATGAATATGATATTTGGTTAATGTTCGAAATTACGTGGTTGTGTATCGAGCTTTATCTTTCTAAGTTTTAAAATTGCTAGATCATTGTTAAAACATTGTGAATTTACTGGATATCTTGCATCGTTCAAAGTTATTTGATGATAAATGATTGTTGTACACTGTTTACATTTCTGCAACATTTAGTAAGTAATCGTTTAAACATCAAACCCATAAGGCACTGGTCCATTAAATTAATAAAATCAATTTAGTGCTTGTTCCTTAGTGTCTCCCAATCCAACTGGTTCACAGTTGGTCGTCCATTTCCCTACAAGGTCTACCCCGCATAGCCGCAGGAGACAGGCTTAAACGGAGAGATCGGGGATCAGAGTGACAGCCCCCGGTCTGAGCGTTGTCGTGACAATCTGTGCAACAACATTTTTTGGCGCCGTTGCCGGGGATAGAGTTTTTTCTGTCCTTGGTCCTTTCCTTCCGAGCTTTACCGTGTTTCACTTCCTGTCCGGGTGGCGACTCCACTTCATATATTATCTTCAAGAGTGTATACTAGAAGACATCCAAGTAGTCTGTGCAATCCTGCTTCTGATCCTGAAAGGGCCCTCAGAGTACAATTACATAAACTCTCTTCTCGTACACTTCTTGTTAATCTCGGACAAGAAGCCCTCTCTGATATCCATCTACTTTTTACTGGTCCAGTTGAGCACGACATCATGGACATATTCTCCCCATGTAACTGTGCTAATATTCCAGGTTATCCTAATGATATTCCAAAACATGGAATGGATAAATTGCCTATATTTCAGGGAGATAACTCAATCAGTGCCAATTCGCATTTGAAAGCTTTTAGTTCGTGGTTGGGGAAATACGCAAGGGCCGCTGATTTTAATCATGAAGATGTTAAAATGACCCCTTTTGTCCTAACGTTGGAGGTTGACGCTCTAGATTGGTTTACGGAAAAGCCTCAAAATTCATTTGATTCCTTACAATCGATTTTTAACACCTTTAAAGAAAAGTATGGGGACAAGCGAGAGGGAAGACACCTTGTGAAAGCTATTAGCATAATCAAAAAGAGAGAGAATGAAACTACTGAAGAATTTAATAAAAGGTTTAATGACATTATTAAAGAATTACCTCAAGACTATAAACCTACCGACAAATCTCTTCGAGATTTTTACATTGATGCATTTAGTCTTGAGCCATCTTATGAGTTAAGGCGTGCTAGACTTAATGATTATAGGGATTGCCAAGCCTTAGCTATAGAACTTGAAAAGGACAAGGCAGCATCTGAAAAGTCTGAGATCCCAGGTTTCGACAGGGCTGCTACGAAACTAAAAGAACCTAAAGGAAAAGCAGTTCAAGAACCTGAAAGCGAACTTGTTCTCAAATTGCTTCAAAAGATTGAAACCATGGAAATTAATCATAATAAGGAGATAACCACTTTGCAGAATAGGTTGATCCAAATGGAAAGAGCGCAAACGCAGAATTTTCAACCTCGAAATAATAATAATAGAAATAACAATTGGCAAAGGAAGGGTCAATCTAGTGAGCAGAGGCCTCCTAATCCGCTAACTAATTTGGTTGATAATGCTCCTCCTTACTGTCAAGTTTGTGATGCTCTTCATGAGGAGGCCACTTGCCCCATCGTTAGACGAATCTTAGATAATGGAATGTTTGGAACTGGTGATCAAATAAAGGTAGTAGGTAGCAAGTTCCCTTTGTCTATGGATGATTGGATAGAGGTCAAGGAAAGGAGTCGTGACGTTATGAATCCTTCATCATCTTTTAGTATAAATAGCCTTGAAAATGAAGATGACATTTTGGCTAGGTTATATGGTGAAAAATCCTCTCCCGAGCAAATCCTGGAAATTGCTAGAGATACGGGTTTGACCTATCAGAAAAGGGATAAAGATCAAAGCGGGAATCAAATTCCCCCTCGAACTTTTTACCCTGATGTAAACTCTGGATTAGATGTCGATTTGGGAAGTTGGTTTAACAATGCAAAAATTTGGGTTCCTGTCTCCGAGATTGCTAAAATCCCTTCCCAAAGAGACAAGTTACTAAAAGCTATTCAAGCTCCTCAAGTAAATACTTCTCAACAAAAGACTTGGGAAGTTGACTATCATGATGCTCCCATATATTTGCAAAGCTTAGATGCTGATAACAAAGATCATCAGCCTTTCTTTATCACTTTGTTAGTTAATGGATATAAATTGAATAATTGCATGTTGGATTCTGGTGCATCAGCTTGTGTAATGACTAAAAGGGTCATGGAACAGCTTAACTTAAGAGTTTCTAGACCCTACTATAACATATGCGCCATGGATTCTAAGAAAATCGAAGTGCATGGTTTAACCAAAGATTTGCAAGTTCATCTATCAGTTTACCCAGACATCATGGTTGTCATGGATATTGTTGTTGTGGATGTGCCTGATGCCTGGGGTATGCTGTTATCCAGAAAGTGGGCCTCTGATCTAGGAGGAAGCATTCAAATGAATTGGTCATATGCTATGATTCCTTCTCCTAGGAGTGATGGTTTTGTAAGACTAAATAGAGAGCCCGAAAGAAAATTTCATGTCGAAGATCCTAAGAGGCCTCACAACGAAATAATCAAAGAGCAATCGGACATTGGGAACTATGCCATCATGTCTAATTTCATAATTCCTCCTGATGATAAGATTAAGGATCTCGATAATAGAGTTTGGTACATGTACTTCGATGGTGCAGCGTCTAGGCATGGCAAAGGTGCTGGGATAGTGCTTAAGTCTCCCCTTGATCACATTTCAGGTTTGCCTATCGATTAGAATTTGAAGCAACCAACAATGTCGTTGAATATGAGGCTATATTGTTGGGTCTTGAATTGGCAAAATCTTTGAACATCAAGTTGCTTAGCATTAAGGGGGATTCTGATTTAGTTATCATGCAGCTTAAAAACAAATTTACATGCAAAAATCAAAGACTTAGGAATTATCGAAATGCTGTGTGGGATACTATGGAGCACTTTGATGCCCTTGACCTCAGAGCAATCCCAAGAGAGCAAAATAGTTTGGCAGATGAACTTGTCGTGGCTGCTACTACTTCCAATTATCGGATGAGCTAATTAAAGTAAAATCAAAATGGAAATAATATTTAGACCATCTGTTCCAGATAACTCAGAGCATTGGCAGGTCTCCAATGATGAAAAGCAAGTCATTCGTTTTCTTAATAGTTTGGATGAGTTTGAGGATTTCCGGATAAATCCTGAGGAGGATGGATCTTTAAATCATGAGCATATCATAAATCCTACTCCTAGGAATGTGGTTGCCTTAGAGCAACATTTTGATCGGCATGATGCCACGAAGCTGAAAGAAGAAAATAAGATGGACCCAGGTGAATATCTCGAAATAAACATTGGTACTTCTGAAAACCCAAAAATTGTTAAAATCGGTAAAGGTGCTAGTGTGGAGGAAAGGAAAAAGTTAACTAATTTGCTCCGCGAATATCGAGATGTTTTAGCCTTTTCTTATGATGAATTAAAGGGCTATAGGGAAGATGTCATGGAACATACTATCCCCTTAAAAGATGAAAATGCTAAACCCTTTCGCTAGAAACTTAGGCAAATTAATCCTAAATTGGCCCCTTTGGTTCAGAAAGAGCTTGCGAAAATGCTTGCAGCAGGAATTATCGCTCAAACTAGGCATTCGACATGGTGTTCAAATTTGGTGATTGTTAGGAAAAAGAATGGTACGATAAGGCTTTGTATCGATTTCTGAAACCTTAATCTAGCATGCAAGAAGGACAATTAACCTTTGCCAAACATGGAAACTTTGTTGCAAAGAGTAACCGGTTCTGGAATGATGTCGTTGCTAGATGGTTTTTCCGGGTACAATCATGTATGGGTTAAAAAGGAAGATCGTCATAAAACCACATTCACCACACCATGGGGTACCTTCGAATACATCAGAATGCCGTTTGGATTAACAAACGCTGGGGCTACATTCCAAAGGGCAATGGATTATGCCTTCAAGGGATTAATCGGGAAATTTATTGAGATTTATCAAGATGATCTTACTGTTTTCTCTAAAGATGGTATCAGTCATGTAAATCATCTTAGGCAGGTTTTCGATAGATGTAGAGAATACGGGATTTCTTTGAATCCAGCTAAGTCTGTTTTTGGAGTAACTGAAGGGAAATCACTGGGTCATATCATTTCTAAGGACGGAATCAAGATTGATCCTGAAAGAATTGAAGCAATCCAGAAGATTCCCCTTCCTCATAATCTCAAATCCCTTCAATCTTTCCTTGGAAAGACAAATTTTATCAGAAGGTTTATTCCAAATTACGCAGAAATAGCTAAGCCTATTCAAAGTCTTCTAAAAAAGGATGCAAGATTTGTTTGGCAAGAAGACGGAAAAAGGGCTTTTCAAGAAATCAAATGTGCTATTGCAAAAGCTCATGTCTTAATTAGTCCCGATTACTCCAAGGATTTCATGATTTTTTCTTTCGCTTCCGAAGATACCATTGCTAGTGTCCTGCTTCAAAAGAATAAAGATGGTCACGAGCAGCCCATTGCTTTCATGAGTAGAGCACTTCAAAATTCTGAATTGAAGTACAATACCATGGAAAAGCAGGCTTATGCCTTGGTCAAGTCTCTAAAGCACTTCAAAACTTTGTGGGTTATTTCTAAAATCATTGCTTCGTCCCATTTCTGCTTCAAAGATAATTAACTCAAATTGATTGTTAGGGACTCGTGCTAGGTGGGTTCTAAGATACAAGAATAGATTTAGAGATCAGACCCACTAAGCTAGTTAAAGGCAGGTTGCTCAGATGTGACTGAAAGTAATGAAAGACTTTGGTTGTTTTGTGTAGTGATCTATCTTCGCTTGAGTTGCAAAGATTAGGGGCATGAGTGGTATAAGGACATAAAGTTTATGTACTTGATGAATCTTGCATGTCCTAACCATTTAGTTGCTCTTAAGAGAAGGGCTTCTTAGATTAAAAGCCACTAATATTTGCCTTATTGAAGGATGGCCGTGGATGGCGAAATCCAGAGGGCTAGTGCTTAGGTGTGTTGTGAGTTGAGGCCAAGAAATTAATCTCTGAGTTTCATTCAGGATTTTGTGGTGGTCATTATGCTGCTAGAACTACCGCCCACAAAATCCTGAGAGCTGGTTATTATTGGCCTTCAATTTTTTCTGATGTGCATAGGTTTGTTAGAAATTGTCAAGCCTGTCAATTATTTACTGGGAAACAAAAGCTTGCTACCCTGCCCCTACAACCTGTCATTGAAGAGGCACCTTTTCAGCATTGGGGTCTGGACTTCATAGGGAAGTTCCATGAAAATTCTAGCAATGGCTACTCATGTATTTTGACTGCTATGGATTATTTCACTAAATGGGTTGAGGCCATTCCTGCTAAGAATGCCACTGAAAAGGTTATTATGGATTTCATTGAAAATAACATCATTACTAGATTTGGTGTCCCTGCTAAGATCACTACTGAAAATGCCAAAGCTTTTAGTTCTTTAGAGTTTTCATCTTTTTGTTTCAAGTATGGCATTGTTTTGTCTCATTCGTCAAATTACTATCTTCAGGGTAATGGTCTGGTTGAATCAAGTAACAAGAATCTCATAACCATTATCAAGAAGATAGTAGGAGATAATAAGAGATCATGGGATAGCAAAGTCAAGTATGCTTTATGGGAAGATAGAATCACTAAGAAGAAAGCTACTGGTAAATCTCCCTTTGAATTAGTTTATGGCTTGGATGTAACCTTACCTGTGCACCTTAAGTTGCCAGCTTATAGCTCGTTCAGAATTTTTTTACTGATAAAGATGTTGTTCAGAATAGAATAGATCAGATTGTGGAGTTAGATGAAGCTCGTAGGACAGCTTTTGATGCTATATGTAAAAATCAATCTAACATTAAAAAAAGCTTTGATAAATATTCTCGATCTAGATCTTTGCAGGTGGGGGATATGGTATTGCTTTGGGACCACAAGAATGAGAAACCAGGAAAACATAAGAAGTTTGACAGTTTGTGGCTGGGACCATACATCATTCGAGATATAGCTGGACCAAACTCATTCCGCTTGAGGCGATTGGATGGTGAACCACTTGATCTACCTGCGAATGGCCAAATGCTCAAGTTGTTCTTCAAAGATGATATCTGATGCCATGGGACATCCTTTGTATTGTATTTCTAACCCTACTCCTAGTCATTTTCAGCATTTCATTTCTGTTTTAGGATTAGATTTACTTTTCATGTTACTAGATAGTTAATAAATGAAGAGTTTCTATCTTTCATGTGCTTAAATGTTATAAGATGATTTTTGAATGGACGCTACTCATTTCTGCTGTGTGTTGCGTGGGTGCAGATTCTGGATTCTCACATTCCTACAGTGCAGCAACATGTCCCAAAGTAGAGCCAGATGTTGACCACTGCGTGTCAACTACCCATAGCAGTACCCCCCCTTTTTTCTTCGCAAAAGGGATAGCGCTTGATCGACATGTCCGTGCCATTCGACAGTCATCATTCACTTGATCATATTAAGTTGTAAACCCACTCTGCATTTTGAATTGTAAATAATCTTAGCAGAGTTGAGTCATGTATGTAAATTGCCTAGGTGGACCTAATTTTCTAGTGATAATCTACGTTCCAGAAGGTTTTTCGTCTCACCGATCCATGATCGGCAAATTTTTCCTTCAACCTGACCCCAAAGTCGGAATGAATTTTGTCATTAGAGTCTTAGGAGAATCCTAGTGTGTTAATCTGCTAGATTATGTTTGGTCGCAGAATTGGGTGGTCTATGAGGATCTATGTCAAAGGGCTTTTTCCCCCTTGAGATGTAAAATTGTAAAAGTCATGATGTAAAGTGTCTGGAGGGTTAGGAAATGTTTTAATCCCCTCATGGGTCCTAAGTCCTAGGTCCTAGGGAATTTTTTCCAAAGGCTGAGTTTGAGGATCCATAATAAAAAATAAAAAATAAATATTAATGGTATTAATAAAAACTAAAAAATTAAAAATAAAAAATTTAAAATAAAAAATAAATAAAAATTTAAAAAATAAAACAAAATATAAATAGAATAAAATTTAAAAAAAATAATAAAATAATAATATTTTGAGAATTTCAAATTTTTAATGCATTAAAAATTCGACGGATGAGATTAAGAAATATCTGATCCTCATCGACGGTCGAGATCATTTTGACGTGGATCACTCAAACTAGCCATTGGAAATTTTTCCTTTAAATAGGGTGCTAGGGGTCATTTGAGATCATTCGATCTATGAGTCTTGCTGAAGAAGCTCTCTTGTAATCTTTTTCTGGTGCTAATAAAGAAAGACTTTGGGGTCAAAATTTTGCTGGTGTTACTCTCTTGAAGTGTTGTGAGCTATTTTATTTTCTGCATATTTTAATTTTCATCCATTAGTAACAGCTTATTGAAGAGTATTGTTGAGCATAGGTATCTTGTTCACTTGCTAGGGTTTGAATGGTATTAGGGTTTCTGAAATAATGGCAGGTATCTCCATTGAATCTGAGATCTAGTACTGTTTTTCCTCTCTTTATTGATAATTGAAGTGAGCTGTGCAGGAAACCCTTACCAAAGAAGATTAGCGGGTGTTTGGGGAAGTTCTCGACTGAACCAGCCAACTCCCGCAAGCATTTTCTTGCAGAGCCCAGCTATTTTTGATCCTGGGTTTATCATTTAGTTTATTTTTACGAATTGCATGAGAGATTTTCTAAAGTTTTTTCATAGTAAATCTGAAATTTTCGATAATATTACTGCTGATTATTGATCAATCTGGCTGTTTAAGAGTCAAAAGGTTGTAAATTGTTTCGCTGATCTAGGGTTTCAATTTTGTTTTATACACAGATTATATTGGGGTTTTCTTTTCTTCTGCAGGTTACAGGTGCTGATGATTGAGAAATTTTTGGGGTTTTATCAGACAAATTTGGAGCAGAGAATTTCAAATATTGATTTTGTGTGGAGCTTCAGTGGTTTCTTTTGGCAATCTGGGTAATCCATTCTCCATAGCTGCCAAGTCCACAATTTGTCAAACATTCACGTTGATCTGCATTCCCCATTCGCATTCCACACATTTCTTTCTGGCATTCCTAGCTGCCCTACCTGCAAATCTATTTTCACTCAATATCCAACGTGCTCCCTTTCCCTGCGCATTTCCTTCTTTGATCACATGCTGCCTGCAGTTCAAGTTACCCACAGTCTACCTGCAAACACCATACGTTTTCAATTCCACGCATCTGCATCCACACTCTGCAAACGCCACCCAAGGAGCTCCCAACGTCAAACATCGACCAACACTGGAGGCTTTATGTGATTACTGGAAGCTGTAAACGTCTTCTAGCCGCCGTTGAAGGAACCTTCTCATGCACAACGCACAAATTTAGCAAACAATACGGGCCAGGTAATTGTTATAGCGTGGGCGTCAGGTAAAAAAATTTTGTTTTCAATACGATTCAAGTGTTGGGTTATTTATCCAAGAGCTGCGCCATTAAAACATTTGCTGGAATTCCGTCGTCCAAAGCCCGCACCTGCAACCTATAGCCATCTGGAAAGACTGCCTGCTAGCGGTTGTCATTTGTCACTCCTCAACTGCTCTCACCACCTCACATCAACCTCTCCCTCCCGCATGCAGTCATTACCTCAGCCAATCCTGCGTATATTTCTCCGTTGTCCTGTGTTCCTCCATTCCGCTGCTATCCATGCATTGATTTCAACCTCGGCTATCTGGTTTCTCATCTGCGCGTACAAGCACGGTGAGCCAAACGCGTGAAGTTTTCCTCCTACGTTTCGTTTAATTTTCTTAACCTGGAATATTATCACGCACGTAAAAAATAAAAATTTCACGTCATTTTATTTTCATAGCGTAGGTCCATTGTTTATTATGTGTTAAGCTTATAAAAAAATTGAAATCAAAGGTTCGTTTTTTTTATTTGTTTTATTATGTCCGATTTTGACTGTAGTAGCTTTATTTAGGCTTTTCACGCATTAAATCACTTTTCTTTTAGTTTTAAATTTATTTAAATATAAAAATAAAATTCATAAAAAAACTCATTAGGGTTTTAGCTTTAGACTTAGTTTTGATTTAGTTTTAGATTAGATGTAAATTAGATTTTTCATTTTTTTTTTTTTAGACTTTGTTTTAAGTTTAAAATTTAAAATTCAAAAAAAATTATAAAACTTTTTAAAAAAATCATAAAAAATATGAAAAGACTTTCTTTTATTTAGACTTTAGATTAAATTTTAATTTCAAGTTTTGTTTTAGTTTAGATTTTTAGTTTTAAAATTTTATTTTATCTGAAAAACATAAAAATATTTTGGAAATATTTTTTTAGTCTTGGCTCAGGGGTTTATCACGCTTTATTGTCTTGGCTAAGGCTAAATTTTCTTTTTTGATGTGGAATGAATGTTTATCATTTTATGTGAGTTGGCATGCATGAATGATCATTTTGAAGATTAGCTACATGAATATGATATCTGGTTAATGTTCGAAATTACGTGGTTGTGTATTGAGCTTTATCTTTCTAAGTTTTAAAATTGCTAGATCATCGTTAAAACATTGTGAATTTACTAGATATCTTGCATCATTCAAAGTTATTTGATGATAAATGATTGCTGTACACGGTTTACATTTCTGCAACATCTAGTAAGTAATCGTTTAAACATCAAACCCATAAGGCACTGGTCCATTAAATTAATAAAATCAATTTAGTGCTTGTTCCTTCGTGTCTCCCAATCCAACTGGTTCACAATTGGTCGTCCATTTCCCTACAGGGTCTACCCCCCTTAGCCACAGGAGACAGGGTTAAACGGAGAGATCGGGGATCAGAGTGACAGCCCCCGGTCTAAGCGTTGTCGTGACAATCTGTGCGACAACACACACCAACCTTCGTCTTATTTACAGGTAGAGGGAAGAGTGGTTGAAGGGAAAGACAAAGATGTGGGATATCTTGTTGATTTGGGGTAGCATCAAATGTGCTCTAGCCTTGAAAATTGGTGGAGAGGCTAAAGCACATGAGATCTCCAAAACCCAGAAATGGTTGCGGCAGAATCTAACCAGTTTGGGAGATATTAAAATAGTTAATATTTTTAATGGAGTCCCTAAGTCTAAACTTAGGGATAATAAAATATTAATGTGAATTAATATAAAACTAAGTTAGAATGGTCCAAACGTCATGGATCAAGTCAGATCTAATCTTAGTCGTTGATTAGGGACTTAATCTTGGCCACTGAATTGTCAACGAGAAAAGTATAAGAAGAGGCTTGAGGGTCAGTTGGAGAGCACACCGAGTTGATCAAGAATTTGATTTTTTGGGGCAGGGCTTGCTAAGGAAATCGAAGGAGTGATAAGAATTGCAGTTGAGGGGTAGTGAATACAATAGCAGAGAGGCAGAGATAGTACCAGGAGCATCAGCGCAGAAGCCAAGAGAGGGTTGATGCAGAGCCAGCTAGAGGCCACGAGAGACAGCCAAAGGCCACGCAGATGCAGCTAGGAGTTGCGCAGAGCCTGAGGAGGGCCAGTGTGGGAGACGCAGAGGCTCCAGAGGCTGACGCAGAGCCCCGAGAGGCTGACACTGGGCCAGAGAAGCTGACGCAGACCCTAGAGGTTGACGCTGGGAGATTTTGTGGGACAGATCTGAGCTAGAGAGTTGGATAGGGTGACGCAGTCCCTATCATGGTTTTGACAGAGAGCAGTAGAAGTGTTGTAGTGTTGTTGTGAGAACGTTCCTTCAGTGATTTAGCCAAAATATCTATCTCCGACTTAGAGGTACTACTGTCGAGGGCATTCTCTGTTGGGTGAGCCATTTTTGGTACCCAAATTGTATTCTGAAACTGCTTAATAATTAAACCCTCTGAATAGCTGCACCAGTTTTCCCGCATTGGGTTTTTCTGGGGACATAAGTCCAAAAACAATGGTGTCACTTGTACTTGTTTTCTTTCAGTTGATGATCTATATGTGTTGCGCCTATACTTGTATTTATTTTAAGTATTTAACTGGTAAATACCTTGTCAAGTAAATGAAAAAGTAGGAAGAAATAAATCAGATAGTACAGGAAGAATTTCTTGTAGAAAAACTTAGAAATTCCAACGTGGTATCAGAGCATGGTTGCAGATCAGGATAGACTAGACGGAGCTTCAAACTTCATAGTTTGAAAGGCCAGGATCTTGTCCATTCTAGACAAGTATTGCATCAAACACTTCGCCTTGAAAACAATAGCGATCCCAGTTGACCCAGCTGAAAATAGCAAGTACGAGGAAGCAATGGCCAAGGCAAAGTGCATCATCCTTGATGGTGTCAAGGATCATGTGTTGCCACACATTGCCAAGAAGGAGATGGAAAATGAGATGTGGGAGGCCCTAAAGAAATTGTACCAACATACTTCTATGCAGAGGAGGATGTTACTTGAAAACCAGTTGCAGTCATATCAAATGTAGAAGGGAGAGCAAATATATGTCTTCCTCGGTGGATTGAAGGAGATTTGTGATCAGCTAACTTCCATAGGGGCCACACCAGATCAGGAACTGATGGTGAGGATCGCATTGAACGCATTCTTAGAGGATTGGGAGGTATTTGTCCAGAGCATACTGGGCAGGACAAGCCTTCTAGATTGGAAGGAATTGTGGGCAGCTCTTCACCAAGAAGAGATCAGACGGGTGTCCAAAACGGGGAGTAGCGGAAAAGGGGTCAGAATCAAGAAGAAGGAAGAAGAAGATGCGACTCTCGCATTTGCGGGAAAGCAGGAGAAAAGAAAGAAGAAGGACCTCTCCAAGGTCAAGTGCTTCCATTATGGTGAACTGGGTCACTATGCAAACCAGTGTCCTAGGAAGAAGAGCAAGGGAGAGGCTTTTGAGACCAAGGCTGCGCCGGCTAAGGCGTAGAAGGAACTGGAGACTGATGACGACTGTGCCATGAGTGCTCATGCACCTCGAGAGAAAAGGCCGGGAGACATCGAGCTGTAGTCAGACAGACTATAGGCAATGAGGGGGCAGGATCCTCGAGGTACCCAACCTCTTGGATTATACCTTGTTACGGGAGCCCCAAAGAGGAGTAGCAGGATTGGCGGATGTCGGTAAAGACGTATGCGAATGGAGCGACAGAGAGGGCTACAGTGTAGGAGTCCCAGGACAGCATGAGGCAGCAGTGCGAGAGGCATAGAGTTGTTGCAGTAGTGCAGAGGTCAGAGGGAGCACTTGTCAGCGATAGAGGGAGCTTCAGCATCGGGAGTGTTTCTAGCCTAACAAAGATGTCAGAGTTGGGAGATCAATTACTTGCTTCTCAGTAACTGAGTTGTAGTGCAGCAGTTAGCAGTGGAAGTGCTATGAGCAGCACGATGTAGCATGATGAGAGGGGATGCAGTGTAGATGTAGCAGTGGCAGTGCTATGAGCAACACGATGTAGCATGATGAGAGGGGATGTAGTGTAGATGTAGCAGTGGCAGTGGTAGGGCCATGGCCAAGAGCACTAATGCAGAGGGAGTTGTCGTACAGATGCAGTAGTGACAGGGGCAGGGCCATGGGTAGCAGTACATGATGCAGCAATGCAGAGGATGGTGGGTAGCAGGCCTAACATCAGCACAGGGACCGATGCCAGATGATCAAGGTGATACTCAGTGAGGAGTATCACTAGAGCACAGTCCTCGCTAAGAGGGAGTGTTGATTTGGGGTGGCATCGGATGTGCTCTAGCCTTGAAAAATGGTGGAGAGGCTAAAGCACATTAGATCTCGAAAACCGAGAAATGGTTCAACAGAATCTAACCAGTTTGGGAGATATTAAAATAATAAATATTTTTAATGGAGTCCCCAAGTCTAAACTTAGGGAAAAAAATATTAATGTGAATTAATATAAAACTGAGTTAGAATGGTCCAAAAGTCATGGATCAAGCCAGATCTAATCTTAGTCATTGATTAGGGACTTAATCTTGGTCGTTGAATTGTCAACGCGAAAAGTAGAAGAGGCTTGAGTGTCAGTTGGAAAACACACCATGTTGATCAAGAATTCGATTTTCTGGGGTAGGGCTTGCTGAGGAAATCGAAGGAGTGACCAGAGTTGCAGCTCAGAGGCAATGAATACAGTAGTAGAGAGGTAGAGATAGTACTAGGAGAGGGTTGATGCAGAGCCAGCTAGAGGCCAGGCATAGCTTTCAAGAAATCAAAGGAACCTTCCATAGACTCTGATGATGAAGAACTTCTGGTATTTGAGGACGAAGTGGACAAGGGAGAAGAAGAATCACACCATGAAGGTCTTAGTGAACTTGTTCAACCTGAGGTCATCCCTGAAACAAGAAAAAGACCGAATTGGTTAAAATCTACTCTACTTGATGCAGAAGGTCATGAGGCAGCGAAAGGATCATTTACAGAAAGAAAGAAACCCAAAAGATATTTTGGGTATGTTGCATACATGACAAAACCTATGTTGCAGGAAACATGGGGCAGAGGTACATTTCCATACGAAAACTTGTACAAAACAGTGAAACGTGTTTGGTACGGCCGTGAAACGCGTTTCCGGCCGTACTGCCACGTTTCACGAACTGGAAACGTGGCCACTACAGCAGAAACGCGTTTCACGGCCGTACGACCCCGTTTCATTCATTTACTTGTGTTTTTTTTTTTTTGTTTTTTTTAATTTGTTTTTTAATTTATTTTTAGGGTACGCTAGTGACTTCTAGCTGCTTCTAGATGCCTGTCTAAAGTTATAAAAGTGAACTTTGTCTCATTCTCTCATCACACTATTCAGCAAGTCGTTTCTCTTGGAGACTAGCAGCTGTTTCAGCTAGGGTGTTTTGAGCAGTGAGCAAAGTAGATTTTAGCAGCAAGAACAAGAGATTTCAGCAGCAAGAGAAAGAGATTTCAGCAGCAGCAGATTTGGCTCAGCTACAACCATATTTCTCTTCTCTTTTCTGGCATTTTGGGGTAGCTTCAGCTACAGAAAATTAATTTGCGTAAGCAACATTCATTTTGTTAGTTTTTTCCTACTATTTCTTCAATTTTTCTAGGGTTTATGCTGCCAAAAATATGAAAAACGTTTTTTATCTATAGATTTGTTTTTTTAATTTGTTTTTGCGGCAGATTTGGCTCAACTATAGCCATATTTCTCTTCTCTTTTCTGGCATTTTGGGGTAGCTTCAGCTACAAAAAATTAATTTGGGTAAGCCACATTCATTTTGTTAGTTTTTTCCCTACTATTTCTTCAATTTTTCTAAGGGTTTATGCTGCCAAAAATATGAAAAACGTTTTTTATTTATAGATTTGTTTTTTTAATTTATTTTTGCAGCAATGGCTTCCAGCCAAAGTGCAGCTGCAAGTTCAAGCCCTAGGGCCAACCCAAGGGTTGAATATTATCCTCTTTGGAGACATGTGACGAAGATTCAAAGATGTGGAGGTGGTGGCTCATGGGAATGGCGATGCAATCTTTGCAATAATTCGTACAAGGGCTCCTACCCAAGAGTGAAGGCACATCTATTGCATGGAGGAGGACAGGGGATCTCAGGTTGCACAAAAACAGCAGATCCATTGGCAAGGAGGGCATATCAAAGAGAGCAAGATGAGGCGGATGGTACTAAGAGAAGGCATGATGACCTTACTCAAGCTCCATCTAACATTGAGCCAAGGATTGTAGCTGAAGCAAGAAAGAGGAGAGTCGGTCCCACTCAACAACATGAACAACTAGCACCCAAAAATACTAGAGGCCCAGGGGCATCCCCTTCAGTTTAGGATAGCAGAATTGCTAAATTGGTGAATGTGCAAGCAAGAGAAGAAACTGATTCCAGAGTGGCTAGGTGCATTTATGCATGTGGTATCCCATTCAATGTTGTTCGCTCTCCTTACTGGCAAGATATGATAAGGGCAGTTAACAAAGCTCCTCAAGGGTACAAGGGGCCCAACTATGAGAAAGTCAAAACCCAGTTTCTCAAAAATGAGAAGGACCTTGTGGAGGATATTTTAGCTCCAATTCGTTCTTCCTGGAGTAGCTCTGGGGTTACTATAGTCTCAAATGGTTGGACAGATATAAGGCGCAGACCATTGATAAATATCATTGCCACTTCCCCCAAATGAGCAATGTTTATCAAGGTAGAAGACTGCTCAGGTGAGGTGAAAGATGCACAGTTCATTGTTGATGTTATTATAAAAGCTATTGAACAAATAGGGCCTAACAAGGTGGTGCAAGTTATCATGGATAATGCAGCAGTTTGCAAAGTTGCAGGTTTAATTATTGAGGGGAGGTATGACCACATCTTTTAGACACCATGCATTGTGCATAATATGAATCTGATCTTAGAGGAAATCAACAACAAAGTTTCCTGGATAAAGGAACTCACAGGGGAAGCAAGGGAGATTGTCAAATTCATCACCAACCACCTCCAATCTCAAGCCATATTTCGAGAGTACTCCAAATTGGAGTTGTTAAAAGTTGTTGAGACAAGATATGCCACAAACTTCCTGATGTTGCACCGCCTTGTTGAGGTTAAGCATGCATTAGTTTCTATGGTGGTGAGTCAACTTTGGATTGAGTGGAGACAAGCAGATTCAGAGCGGGGATCTATGGTGCGTAGATTGTGCCTTGAGGAGGATTGGTGGAGCAAGGTAGATTTCTTGCTAAAGTTCACAACCCTTGCATTTGAGCTTCTCCGGAGTGCTAACACTGACCAACCTTTCTTAGGAGACGTATATGATGGCATGGATTCCATGATTGAGAAAACTATGGAAATCATTTCACAAGAGTCTCCACAACTTTTGTTTGTTGATGATCATTTTGCTGGTTTGGTCAAAAAAATCATTAATGATAGGTGGAACAATTTCAACACTCCATTGCACACTTTAGCACATGCTTTGAACCCCAAATTTTATGATGAGGAGCTTATTGCTCAAAGCAATGGGAACAGGAAGGCACCCCATAAGGATAGAGAGGTGGCTAATGGGGTGAAAAAAACCCTTATGAGAATGTTTCCTTCTCATCTACATAGGAAGGTAAAGGAGGTATTTGTCAGTTTTGTTGCAGGAATAGATGATTATGTAGATATATCAGCTTTGGAGGAGAGAAGCACCATGAATCCAGTTTGGTGGTGGATTTGTCATGGAGCAAATGGTGTACATTTGCAAAACCTTGCCATTCGTATTATTTCACAAGTGGCAAGCTCTTCATCAGTAGAAAGGAATTGGAGCACTTATGGTTTTATTCATTCTGTGAAGGGCAATAGGTTGGGCTCATAGAAGGCAGAGGATCTTGTTTATGTGCACTTCAACCTTTGCCTTGCATCCCGTAGGGGTCCAAAATACAACAGTGGTCCTTCTAAAGAATGGGATGTGGATGCAGAAAATCCTGATTTGGAGCTCTCTCTTGCTGCCCTGAATATTGAGGCTGAGTCTGGAAGTGGAATTGGTGCATCGTCTTCTTCAGCACCCACCATCCATTGTTGAGCATTGTGTTGCTTCTATTTTTGATGAGGATTAGTCTTTTGTCTCTATAGTTCTCGCAGCCTTATAGTCTTTATTGTACTTGGAGCCTCATACATTAATATAAATAAAGGTTGATTTTGAGACTTGATCCTTGGATATATAATAAAAGTTGCTTTTGGATATTTCGATATTTTTATTTTCATTATGTGATCATTCATGAGTAAATGTGATGTAAATTTAATCTTAATGTTTAAATGTAATAAAGTATAATGTATCATTTATGCTTTATGATTGCACATATATATGTATATATATATTTAAATATTTTAATATATATATATATATATATATATATATATATTCGTGTTTCCCCATTTCCAAAATTTGGGGAGGTCAAGTTTCGTATCGCTTCCCATTTGGAAACTTGTACCCGTTTCCCTATTTCATGCAACCTAGGACAAAACTAATAGAAGTAGAACCATCCACTTTTGAAGAGGCTGTAAATAATCAGGAATGGAAAGATGCCATGAATGAAGAGTATCAATTTATAATGAAGAATGGAGTTTGGGAGATCGTACCTAGGCCTAAAGACAAATCTGTGGTTACTTCCAAGTGGATCTATAAGATCAAACATGCAGTAGATGGAAGTATAGATAAGTATAAAGCAAGATTTGTGGCTAGGGGCTTCTCTCAACTTGAAGGCATCAACTATGAAGAGACATTTGCTCCAACAACAAGATATACAACAATTCGATCACTAGTCTCTCTGGCGCATCGATGGGATGGAACATCCACCAAATGGATGTCAAGGCTACGTTTCTGAATGGCACGATAGATGAAGAAGCCTATATAGAACACCCTTGGGATTCGAAGTTAAAGATAAGAAGGCATATGTTTGCAAATTGAAGAAATCATTATATGGCCTCAAGCAAGCACCAAGGGCATGGTATGCTAGGATGGATACATAGCTACAAAAGATAGGCTTCACAAAAAGTTTTGTTGATCTGAACTTTTATATTAAGGTTGTAGATGGAGAACCTGTAATCATTCTTCTGTATGTAGATGATCTTCTCTTGACATGTGTAAAAGGTCGAATTGAAGAATGTAAGAAGAAACTAGCAGCAAAATTTGACATAAGGGACCTTGGGCTGATGCATTATTATTTGAGACTAGAAGTCTGGCAAGGACCTAATGAAATTTATTTGGGTCAAGGAAAGTATGTGATTAAGATGTTGAAGAGGTTTGACATGATGGATTGCAAAGCTATGACCACTTTGATGATCACAAAATTGAAGAGACTAAGGAGTTCTGAATCTTGCCCTATGGATCCTTCCAAGTATAGGCAACTTATTGGATGATTGATGTACTTGGTGAATACTCGACCAGACATATTCTTTGCACCAAATGTTTTCAGTCAATTCCAAGTGGATCCAAAGCAAGATCATTAGGCAGTAGCAACAATTATTCTGAGATATCTGCAAGGAACCATCCACTACTGTTTGAAGTATGATAGAAGGAATGATGTCCAACTAATTGGATATACAAACTCTGACTGGGGCGCAGTGAACAAGATGGAAGTATTGATTTTTGTAGGATCAAATGTGTTCTAGTCACGAAATTTTGGGGAGAGGCTAGAATACATGTATTCTCCAAAATCCAGAAATCGTTTCTGGAAATTCCACCTAGATATGACTTAATTAAAATAATTAATTTCTTTAATGATTCCCTAAGTCTAAACTTAAGAAATCTGGTTAATTAAAGGATATTAATTAAGTCATGGTGAGAATCTTCTAGAAGAAGACATGGATCAATTTCCAATTAATCTTAGCCATCGCTTATGTTTACAGAAGATTATAAAAAGAAGTCGATGGGTAGATGGAGAATACACCAGCACAGATACTTAGTTTCTCAAGCAGATCGATTTTCTTAGTGGCTGAAGTTCGACAAGAGAAAATCGAATCAAAGAGTGAGTTGCAAGTGGGAGAGAGAGGGCATCAGCATAGTTTGAGAGTGCAGGAGAAATATGGAAGGGGCAACACAAAGGAGGGACACAGATCATCAATGTAGAAAGAGTGACACAGGCCATGCACAATGACTGCACAAAGGGTGACACAGAAAGGACAGCGAAAGTGCAGGAGACTCTCTTCAAGGTCAGAAAAAAGTTGTGGAGTGTGAGAAATTCATTAGTAAATTTCTCTCAGTGATTCTTCCTCTATTTTGTCTATCCGTATCTTGGACAGATATTATTGCTGAATATTAATAAAAGAAACCCTCATCTGTTGCACTAGTTTTCCCACATTGGATTTTTCTGGCGACAATTGTCCAAAAATAACTGTCATTGTGGTTATATATGTGCTAGTATTTTCCTTGTATTTACTTTCTACAGAATTTTATTTATGAAGGTTGCAGTGTATGTATTTCGATATTTGTCGTAGAAAACTGCAAATAATTTGTTTAAGTAATTTGACAAATAGAAGAAATATTATCAGTTGTTGCAGCGGGATTCGGAATCACCGAATTTTCACATGGTATTGAAGCACAGATTGTAAGTCGGAGAGCTCAGAGCAGAAAGGAAGAAGGAGGTTTGAATTTCTGCCTTGCCAGTAGTTTTAAACCCCAGAGGCAGCGCAGTCCTTGGGCCAAGGAGGTCGAGTTTTGAGGAAAGATCAATTTCGCTGAATGAGTCAACAGAGAAATTCGATTTTCCAGATCAAAACTTTCCAAAGGCTGAAGGGACCAGTGTATTTTTTTGCAGAGCAGATCTTCAACTAAGATGCAGTTATTTTGCAGCAGTTGTTGGCAGAATAATGTTAGAAGGAGAATAGCACTAGAAATTATGGATAATCAAGAAGCCTCAAAATTATCTTCCAGATTGGAAGATGAGTTTGTGTGTCTGTCAGGATCGGCATCAGCTGGTGTCTGGTGTATTGATAGCGTAGTTTCAGCTCACATGACTGGATTAAGGGAATATTTCTCGAGCTATCAAGAGGAGAAAATGGACTTCCAGATCATTATGGGAAATAGAACTAAGTGTACTCCAAAGGGAGAGGCACCATAGATTTTCAGACAGAAGCATGAACCAGCGCTAGCGCCACAAATGTACTACATGTGCCAGGATTGGGTATGAACCTAATTTCAGTGTCCCAGTTGCAGGACAAGGGATACGATGTGTACTTTGTGGAAAGGAAAGTATATGTCAAGCATCCCACCTGGAAGAAGGTGAGACACATTGGAGCTCGAAGCAACAGGCTATATAAGTTGCAAATCAATTCTCCAATGGCACTGATAGGCAGTGATAACAACGGTAGGAAGGCGCTGAACAAACTATGGCACAGGAGGATGGGGCACTTGCACCATGGAGCACTTAGGATGCTCAAAGAGATTGTAACAGGAGTTCCAACTCTCAGCACCGAGCACGATGATCTATGCCGAGGATATGTACTTGGGAAGTACGCAAAAACAACGTTTTCCAGAAGTGACAGTAGAGCCAATGGCATGTTAGGATTGATACACTCATATATTAGCGACCCTATGTCCACCAGAGCTCTTAGCTGTGGCGAGTATTTCGTCACCATTATTGATGACCATTCAAGAAAAACCTAGATCTACTTCTTAAAGACCAAAGATGAGGTCTTTGATCAGTTTCGAGAGTTCAAGGTTCTCGTAGAAAACATGACAAGGAAAAATATAAAGGTACTCCGTTCAGATAATGGTGAAGAATACACAGATAGAGACTTCATAGATTTTTGCAGAAAGGAAGGTATCAAAAGAGAGTGGACAACTCCCTACAATCTACATCAGAATTGGGTAGCAGAACGGAAGAACATAACTATAGTCAGGGTGTGAAAATTTGAGAATCCCACCCAAATCCCCTACTGTAGCAACTGATTAAACTTCTATCTGTTAAATACTGAAACAAATTATTCATTGTTTCCTACAGTAAATATTGAAGCTAACACACTGCAGCCTTCACTTAATTAATTAATTTGCCCAAAACAAGAACAGAACAAATAGAGAAAGATGCACAAGTGACACAGTATTTTTTGGACAAATGTCCCCGGAAAAACCCAATGTGGGAAAACCGGTGCAACAGCTCCTGGGATTTTAATTATTAAGCAGTGGTTTATGAATACAACTATAGATGCCCTTCTAGCAATCCAATTACGAAGAAATAAACTGGCAAAACTTAGTGAGATTACCTCACTCTACCGGGCAATTCTCGTTGATCCAGCAGTGGAACCAACTGTCCCTGGCTATCTCTACATTTGCCCTATGTCAGCCTCAACAGGCTCAGCGTCAACCCAACTGGGAAACGTCTGCCCTCTGGAGTAGTTTCCAGCCCTCCCGGCTCAGAAATCTCAGCTCCCCGATGTGAAGATTCTATTACTGCAGCAACTGATTTATATTTCCTACTTATTCTTCAATAAGTTATTTACGAAATCACTTCAGTAAATATTAAAATAAACTCTATTGCGGATATCACACCATAGAACAAAAACAAATACATGCACAAAAACCAAACACATCAACAGTTATTTTTGGACAAATGTCCTCGGAAAAACCCAATGTGGGAAAACCGGTGCAGTAGAGGAGGATTTTATTAATCAACTTTTCTTGAGTACAACTAGGTGCCAAACTAGCTCACCCAACAGAGATAAATTCTCCAACACCTCACCCAAACTCAGCGTCAATCTTTCTGGCCTCTACGCAACTCCCAGATCCTCTGCATCAGCTCCTGCCTCTTTGCGTCAGCATTGGGCCTCTCTGTGTCACCCACGCAGGCCCTCTAATGACTACGTAGTCCTGCTGCCTCTGCGTCTGCCTGAGAGTCTCTGGGTCTACCTCTCTGATCTTTGCGCTGATCTTCTAGTACTGTTCCTGCCTCTCTGTTTCGTACTTGACCTCTTGCTGCAATCCAGCCTTCTAGTTCGAATTTCTCAGCAAGCCCTACTCCAGAAATCGAACTGACTAGTCTCCGTCAGTGTATCTTCAACTGACCCTCAAGTCCCCTATTATACTTTTCTTGTTGATGAATCAACGGCTGAGATAAAGTCCCTAATCAACAGCTAAGATTAAAATAGACTTGATCCTTATCTTTTGGAAGCTTCTCATCCTGATTCCTTATCTTTATTAATACCCATTAATATCTTTATTTCCCTAAGTTTAGACTTAGAAACTCATTAAAAATATTAATTATTTTAATGACTCTTCATCCGAATGGATTTTTCCAAAACGATTTCTGGGTTTTGGAGATCTCATGTGCTTTAGCTTCTCCACCAATTTTCATGGCTAGAGCACATCCAATGCTACCCCAAATCAACACCCGACAAATTTCGGATTTCTGCACTGGAAAACTGCGCTACTTCTGCGTGAGCCCTTCTGGCTCTGCGTCAGCTCTGCGAGGGCCCTTCTAGCCCAGCGTGAACCCCTCCTAGGTCTGGGCTGCCTCGTCTTGGTGTCAGTCTGCCTCTCTGTTGTTGATCCTAGGTCCTGGAGAAGATACTCCAACCCAACTATCCCTACCTCTCACTACAAAAGCTCACTATCGAAAATCTATCGGCAGCTACTGTGCTTCAAAAAATCGATTCTCTGAACTCCCTCTGTGTGTTTTTCCAAGTGACCCTCAAGCCTTCTTAAATAATATCCTCAATGACATTCAACAGCCCAGATTAGAAGCTAGTGAATGGCTAAGATAATTCATGTTTGATCCTCATCTTTTAGAAGTTACACCCACAGTTTATATTAATACCCTTTAATTATTTTATTTTTCTAAGTTTAGATTTAGGGTCCCATTAAAAATAATTAATTCTTTTAATACAATTGTTTCTGAGTGGAATTTCCCAAAACACTTTTTGGGTTCTTTGGAATACATGTGCCTAAGCCTCCCTGCAAAATTCGAGACTTAGAGCACATCCGATGCTACCAGAAATCAACACTCCCTCTTAGCAAGGAATGTGCTCTAGTGATGCCTCCAACTGAAGCATCACATTGACTTCATACCATTGTCCTCTATGTTGCTGATATTTGACATGTTGTCCATCAACCTCTGCGCAAATGTTGCATTTGTACTGCTGTTGACCCTGCCACTGTCAACACTGCATCGGTACTGCAATTCCCTCAGAAATTCTGCACCTGTGCTGCTATTGGCACTACCACTACCAACTGCTATTGCACTGCTTATTACTACTACTACTACATTAGCAACAGAAAAACATCCCAAATTACTGAACTAACTGTGTTCAGTATGATACCATGTGAATGTTGGAGCCTGACTGTTGCTAGTCTCTGCGCTGACCCTCTGAATCTACTGCATTGTTGTTGCCCTCTGCTCTGTGCCATCTTCACTACTGCCAACTCTCCTTTGCGCTGCTCAGACTCTAGCGCTCCTAGCTACTGCAACTGTCTCTCCGACAATCCTCAGCATTATCCAACACTAGTCCATCCTGCTACCTCTGATCTAGGCTCTCGTAGCAAGGAAATGATCCTAGAGGTGGGCTCCTCAAGGATCCTGCCTATCTGTAGCTCTTCCGAACTACAGCTCCAAATCAGCCCACCTCCCTCCTGGAGGTACCTCAGCTGTCATGGTGAACTCCTCCTCTTCGATCTTCACAGGCACAGCCTTCGGATCTTGTTTCTCATCTTTGTCCTTCTTCATGAGAGGGCACTGTTGTTGATTTGGGGTCGGATGTGCTCTAGCCACGAAATTTGGTGGAGAGATTGGGGCACATGAGATCTCCAATACCCAGAAAGGGTTTGTGCAGATTCTAAACAGATTAGGAGATATTAAAATAATTAATATTTTTAATGGAGTCACTAAGTCTAAACTTAGGGAAAATAAAATATTAATGTGTATTAATAGGAATATGTGTTAGAGTGGTCCAAAAGACATGGATCAAGCCAAATCTAATCTTAGCCGTTGATTAGGGACTTAATCTCGATCGTTGAGATGTCACAGGAAAAGTATAAGAGGAGGCTTGAGTGTCACTTGGAGAATACACCAGAGTGATCAGTCATTCTATTCTCTAGAGCAGGGTTTGCTAAGAGAGATAGAATCAGTGATTGGGAGAGCAACTGAGCGGCATTGAGTATAGAGAAAGAGAGAAAGCAGAGATTGTGTCGGGAGAGCAACGCAGCAGCCAAGGAGAGTCACGCAGAGCCAGCAAGGGCTCAAGCAAGGCCACGCAAAGGCAGCCAAGTGTTGCGCAGCACACTAGAGAGGCCAGCGTGTCTGACGCAGAGGCCCAGAAAGCTAACGCAAGGCCTCCTGGGGCTGACGCAAGCCAAGAAACGCTGACGCAAGGCTAGCGTGAGACAGAGAGGGGCTGACGCAATCCAGATTGGGCAGATGTTGGGGTTGTAGAGCGGTTTTGTGTTGAAGAGTTGTCAGAAGGATTTTTCGGGGTTTCAGCCAGGAGATTTCTCTCAAACTGTGAGGTATACTTACTAAGGAAATTCTTTGTTGGGTAGGCCAGTTTCGGCACTCAAATTGTACTATGATATTGCTTAATAAGAAAACCCTCTGATAGCTACATCGGTTTTCCCACATTGGGTTTTTCCGGGGACATTGGTCCAAAAATAAGGGTGTCATGTGGTGTATTTGTTCTTGTTTCTTTTAATTGCTGATCTGTAATATGTTCAGCATGCACTGATGTTTATTTTCAGCATTTTCTCTGTAAATAACTTGTTAAAGAAAAATAACAAGTAGGTAGGAATAAATCAAAAAAAGTGCATGAAGAGTTTCTAAACTAAGAAAAACTAGAAACTTCAACAACTGTGTAGCGTAGTGACACATCTCACCACATGTGAAACACTTGAACTTCAAGACGTCTTTCTTACGTCTCCACTGCTCCTATTGTCCCTTCGATGCAAGGGTTGCATTCTCCTCCTCCTCCTTGGGCTTCGACCCACTGCTGCTACTTCCGTCAAGTTTAACCTTGACTACATCTTTCCTTGGCTCCTCTTGTTTTAGAGCTACCGACATCTCATCCCAATTTGGCAAGTTGCTCTACCCAGGATACTCTGGACAAAGACTTGCCACTCATCTGAGATAGCAGACAATTCATCACGGGTCTCCTGAAGCTTCGTGGGGAATGGATCCATGTTAGTTTTTGGTAGCATCGGATGTGCTCTAGCCATGAAAATTGGTGGAGAGGCTAAGGCACCTGAGTTCTAAAGAACCCAGAAACTGTTTGGTGAAATTCCACCTGGACTGTATTTTATTAAAATAAATAAAAATTTTAATGGGGTTCCTAAGTCTAAACTTATGAAAATTAAAGTATTAATGGGTACTAATCAAAATATGGGTGAGAATTTTCTAGAAAGCGGATCAAGTCAAGTTTTTAATCTTAGCCGTTGATTAGAGACTTAATCTCGGTAGTTGAAGTCTCGATGAGAAAAGTACAACAAGGAGGCTAGGGGTTCACTTAGAAACACACTAGAAGAATGAATTGATCTAGAGTTCGAAATTTCTGGGGCTAGGACGCTGAGAAATTCGAACTAAGTGATCAATCTGCAGCAGAGGGGTAGGGATAGTTCAGGAATACTAAGCAGAAAGGCAGAGAGAAACTAGTGGAGGCATCACATCACCTAGAGGGACTGACGTTGGGCCAGGCTGGGCCCACACAAGCCTGACACTGAACCAGGGAGAGCTAGCACAAAGGAGAACTTGCCTTCACGCAGAAATCTAGAATTGTCGAGGAGCTACCGGAACAGCCAGGAGAGGTTGACGCAGAAGCTCCAAGAGGCAAAACAGACAGCGTAGGGCTAACGCAAAGCCTGTAAAAGCTGACCCAGGGCTAGTGCAGAGATAGCCGAGGTTAGCCAGTTCTGTTGTTGGATCAGCAGGAAACTGCCGGGTGAAGTGAGGTAATCTCACTCAGTTTTCACCATTATATTTTTCTCTATAACTAGATTGTCGAGAGGGCATCCAACATTGTATTTAGAACTACTATTTAATAATATAAAACCCTCACAACTATTGCACTGGTTTTCCCACATTGGGGTTTTCGGGGGACTATTTTGTCCAAAAATAACGGTGTCCTATGTATCTTGTTCTTTGCTCAGTTTCTTGTTTCATGTAATCAAATTAAATTGGTGTAGGTTGCAGAAGTAATTTACTTCAGCGTTTTTCAGAAAATAACTAGATAATGTATATTAAAATCAGGTAGGAGAAGTAAATTCAGTTTTACTGCAGTAGGGGTTCCTTGAGCATAGGAATTTTTACATGGTATCGGAGCATTGATTTTGAAATAGGAAGAGCGGATCCAGCGCTAAGCAGAGGCCAATCGCTGTGTTGACCACTACATGTCAACTACCCATAGCAGTACACCCCCTTTTTTTCGCAAAAGGGATAACGCTTAATCGACATGTTCGTGCCATTCGACTATCATCATCAGCCCAATCATGTTATGTTGTAAACCCAATCTGCATGTGTAAATTGTAAATAATCTTAGCAGATCTGAGTCATGTATGTAAATTGCCTAGGAAAACCTAATTTTCTAGTGATGATCTACATTCTGGAAGGTTTTTTGTCTCACCGATCCATGATCGACAGAGTCTTCCTTTAGCCTAATCCCAAAGCCAAAATGAATTGTCATTAGAATCTTAGGGGAATCCTAGTGTACTTCAAATCTATGTAAAAGTAATTTGGAGATAATTCTAACTATTTGATTAGGTTATTACAAATTGCTTGATTTGCTAGATTATATTTGTGTCGCAGAACTGGGCGGTCTATGAGGGTCTATGTCAAATGGGTTTTCCCCCTTGAGATGTAAAATTGTAAAAGTCATGATGTAAAGTGTCTTGAGGGTTAGGAAATGTTTTAATTCCCTCATAAGTCCTAAGTCCTAGGTACTAGGTGATTTTTCCAAAGGCTAAGTTCAAGGGTCCAAAAAATAATAATAATAATAATAATAAATAAAAAAATAAAAAGATGAAATAATAAAATTAAAATAAAAGAATAAAGATAAATAAAATTTTGAAAAATAAAATAATAATAAGTCAAATTTTTGAGGAAATAAATGCAAAATTTCAATTTTTTAATTTATTAAAATGCATTTGAAATTTCGACGGATGAGATCAAAAGAGATTTTGATCCTCATCGACAGTTGAGATCACTTTGACATGGATCACTCGAACTAGCCATTAGGAAGTTTTCCTTTAAATAAGGTGTTAGGGGTCATTTGAGATGATTCGATCTTAGAGCCGTGTGTTAAAAAAAGCTCTATTGTAGTCATTTTTTGTGCAATAAAGAAAGACTTTGGGGTTGAAAATCTTGCTAGTGTTACTCTTCTGAAAATGCTATAAGATGTTTTATTTTTCTGCATAAATTTAGTTTTAGCCACTGATAATAGCTTGATGAAGATTGATTTAGGCACAGGTATCTTGTCTGATCTCTGGAGTTTGAATGATAGTTTGGTTTCTGAAATATAATGGCAGGTATCTCCATTTGATCTGAATTTCACTGTTGTTTTCTCCCTCTATGTTAATGGTTGATTTAAGTTGTGCAGGATATCCTTAATTTTGAGTTTACCGAGTGTTAGGGGAAGTTCTCGGCTGAACCAGCCAACTCCCGGATTGCATTTTCTGAAAGAGCCCAGCCAGTTTTAATCCCGTGCTTATCATTAGAAATTTTTTTCCAGATGCATGAAGGGTTTTCTGAAGCACCTCACATTAAATTTAAAATTCTGAAAATATTTCTGTGGCATAACGATAAATCTGACTATTTAGAGCCTTTAATTTGTAATTACTGTAATTATTTCGCTGGTTCTTAGGGTTTTAGGGTTTCAATTATTTTTTGCATTTTCAAGTTCTGGTTGTTTGTTTTGAGGAACAGGTTGCAGGTTACAGGCCTGAGGAGAAATTTTCATTTGAAGCCAGATCTAGGCCCTGGAGGGTAAGATCTGGCCTCGAGATCAGTTCTTGCATTGTTTTTTTTTTTTGCTGAAGAAATTCAAGACTCTCCAAGCTATCTGCCTACTGGGGTTTCATTTAAAATTGCTTTCCAGGAATATCAACCAGCAATCTTGCAGTCCAAGGGTTTTAAAATCATTCAATTTCAGATCTAAATTTTTTTTAATGAGGGTTTCAAGAAATCTGAAGGAGAGCAAGTTAAAGATTTTATTAAGATTTCTAGAAAATATTTAGAGGTTCTGGTGGATGTTCTCCTGTCTACTTCTTGGGTTTTCAGTCTTTCTGTTGCCTGAGGTCATTTTTCTAGCAGAAAATTCTGATTTGTGTTTGTTGTCTTGGGGTTTTCTGGAATTTTCAGCTCCTCTCACCCTACTGCAAATCAATCCCAGCTACCACGCAGTCTCACTCCAGCATTCCTCTGCCAGTGTCTTGCTCTCCTCCACATACCAGATTTGCACACAACCTTTTCTTCCACTGCTCATCCAAACACTGGCCATCAAATCTGCTATCCTCATACGTAGCTCATCCCTCTCCACGCTATCCCTTGCCAGCGCAGCTCATCCTTTCTTCACTGCCATCCCAGCAAAAACTCTGTGTTTCCTCTGCCATAACCCGCAGCTCTATCTCCTCTGCTCCTCACGCCATCCCCGCACCTGCACTACGTTGCCTTCACTATTGTCATTCGTGCTGCCTCTTTGCCGCAAAAACGTAGTGTCGTCCCACCTGCTCCATTCCTTGCTCCAGAACCGCAGCGCGTTGCTATTCCGCGTCACAAACTTGCAGAAATGACAACAATACACATTCAATTTTCTTTGTTAAGTATGGGTATGATTAAGTCTTAGCGTATTCATAGGTTTCATTTGAATTTCGATTTAGGCATAGATATTATTTGGGTCTTGTTTATTTTCTTTGTTGTTCACGTTAGTTCATTTTAATTAGATTTTAATTTAGATTTTTGGTTTAGTTTTAGGCTAGTTTAGATTTTTATATCATTTTAAATTTAGATCAGAGTTTTATTATTTAGATTTAATTTTCATTTTTGTTATATATATTAGGTGTTAGTTCTTTTTGTTTTTAGCTTAGCTTTTTAGTCTTAAGTTTTAGTTTTAATTTAGATTCACTTATGTTTAAATTTTAATTTTAAAAAATAATATCAAAAGTTTTGAAAATAAAAATCAATTTTCTTTTTTTTAGATTAGTTGTTAGTTCAAGTTTTGTTTTGTTTTATTTTTAATAAATCAAAAATCATAAAAAATATAAAATATAAAAAATTATAAATGGTTTAAAAAATAAAGAGGTTCCTTTTCATTTTTTAATTTTTTTCTTAGTTTAGAAATAGATTTTAGCTTTATTTAGATTTTAGTTCTTCTGTTCTGATTTTTAATTTTAGAATTTAAAAAATAAAAAAAGGGTTAGTTCTTTAGGTTATTTTTTTTAGATTTAAGTTTAGGTTCGATTTCAGTTTTATTTTTAGACTTAAAATTTAAAAAATATATAAAAATTTAAAAAAAAAAAATTGACAAAGACTAATGAAAAATTCATTTTTGGTGTCTTTTGTTCCACTTCTCTATAGTTAAATGTGCATGAATGTTTATCTAAAGTTAGCTATATGAAAGTGGTAATTGGTAAGCATTTAAATTGTATGGTTGTTTAAAGCATTCAATCTTTAGAAATTTAATTGTTGAATCATTATTGAAGCATTGTGAGTTTATTGAATAGCTTATATTGCTTGGGATATTTGATGATAAATGATTATTTTGCGTGGTTCATATTTCTGCAACATTTAATAAATAATCATTTAATCATTAACTCCATAAGGCACTGGTACATTAATCTCTAAAATCAATTAGGTGCTAAGTTGCCTTGCTATGTCTCCCAACCCAACTGGTCTACAGTTGGTCTTCTTTTATCCCATAAGGTCTACCCCCCTTAGCCTCGGGAGACGGCTTAAACAGAGAGATCGGGGATGAGGGTGACAACCCCCAGTTTGAGCGTTTTCGCGCTGCCCAGACAATCTGTGCGACAACAAGCTACATTTGACAGCAATTTGAATCCCCTTAAACGGATTATGTAGTCCTTGCCGAGAAAGCAGAGATTCCGAGGAAATCTCTCTCTGAGAGAGTCGACGGAGAGGCACGATTTCCGGTTTGTGAACTTGTAGAGGCAAAGGGAGTGACACAGTGCTTGAAGGGCATAGTTTCTGTCGGGACAGAAATCCATCGAAAAAGAGCAAAGACACATAGAGGGGAATTTTCTCCTCAGAGGACTTTTCTCACCAAAAGTTCAATTTTTTCACTTGTTGGGTAGCAAACTAGTGCTGCGCAATGACTAGAGGACTCAATTCGACAGTTTGGATGAGATGGAATCACATGGGCTCAGAGATCATGACAGGTTGGATGGAGCTTCTAACTATGTCGTATGGAAGACTAGAATCTTAGTTGTTTTGGAGAAGAACGATCTCAAAGTTTACGTCAAAAGTGTTGTCGTTGTTCCCACAGACAATGATCAGAAGAAGAAGTACAAGGCCGAGCAGGGAAAGGTGAAGAGGTTCATACTCGATGGAGTTCGAGATCATGTGGTCTCACACTTGCAGGGCAAAGATACAGCCCAAGAAATGTGGGAAGGTTTGTCTTCACTGTATGAAGGTTCTTCCTAACAGCAGAAGATGTACTTGGAACAAAAGTTGAAACGGACATTGGTGCAAAAGGGAGAAGGGGTTAACTCATATCTTCAACATCTTCAGTGTTGATTTGGGGTAGCATCGGATGTGCTCTAGCCATGAAAAATGGTGAAGAGGCTAAAGCACATGAGATCTCCAAGACCCAGAAATGGTTTGGGGAAATTCTACCTGGTGAAGAAGATATTAAAATAATTAATATGCAATTAGTGCAAAGTGGACTATTCAAAAATCATGAGAAATTAGTCAGTTACGAATACCTCTCATGAAAATGGTCATAGATGAATGACTTACTTAACGCAGTTGAATCCAAAAAAATGATTTCTAATATTAATGGGTATTAATATAAAACTGGGTTAGAAGGTTCTAAATGACATGGATCAAGCCAAGTCTAATCTTAGCCGTTGATTAGAGATGTAATCTCGGTCGTTGAAGACTCAACAGAAAAAGTATAAGAGGAGGCTTGAGGGTCAGTTGGAGATACACCAAGATTGATCAGTCAGTTCGATTTTCTGGAGCGGGGTTTGCTGAGAAAATTTGAACAAGTGATCAGAGTTGCAGCGAGAGGCAGTGAGTGCATAGCAAAGAGGCAGAGATAGCGCCTAAGGACTAGTACAGAGACTGGGGAGGCTACGCAGAGCTAGCAGGAGCCACGCAAAGAGCCAGAGTGACTGCGCAGAGGCTAGCAGGGCCTGCGTGGGTGACACAAAAGGCCAGAGAGCCAATGCAGAGAAGCAGAAAGCAGATGCAGGGGGTTTCAGAGTGACGCAGAGGCCTAGAGGGCTGACGTAAAGCCTCAGAAAAGCATTGGAGAGGTTTCCGTGGAGCAAACTTGCTGAATATCTGCTTCCGAAGAGAGGTATTACGACCAGATAGATATCTCTGTTGGGTGAGCCAGTTTGGCACCCTAGTTGTACTCAAGAAAGTTGCTTAATAATAAAACCCTCAAAACTGTTGCACCAGTTTTCCCAAGTTGGGTTTTTCCGGGGCCGATTGTCCAAAAATAACGATGTCCCTTGTGTGTTTGCCTATTTATTTTAGTTGTTGACCTGTAGATGGTTGAGACTGTATTGTGTTTATTTCAGTGTTTATATGGTTAAATAACTTGTTAGTAATTAAACAAGTAGGCGAAATAAACCAGAAAATACAGATAAAATTTCTAATGGGTAATACTTAGAAATTTCAACGTTTAGGACACCAGAGAACAGCTTGCTGCAATGGGGTCTACTCCTTAGTCTACTGCAATGGTAAGGACGACCCTGAATGGAGTCTCGGATGAATGGCAAGTCTTCATCAAAAGTATATTAGGCAGGGAAAGACTACCTTCATGGGAGGAGATGTGGACAGCCCTTCAAGAGGAAGAATTAAGGAGGGATCTGGTAAGGTCAACCTCAATGGCAGTAGTGAGAGTGGCACAAAGACCAATGAGGAGGAGGAGAACGCAACTCTAGCATCAAAGGGACAGCAAAAGCAGAAACTGAAGAAGGACATTTCGAAGGTGAAATGTTTCAAATGTGGCGAGATGGGCCACTTTGCATCCCAATGTGCTTTGAAGCAAAAGGATGAGGATGAGAAATGTGATCCTAAGGCTGCTCTAGCAAAAATTGACGAAGATGACTTTGCCATGAGTGCCCACGCATCTCCAGGAGGGAAATGGGGCGATATAGAACTGTAGTCAAGAGGACTACATGTTGGCAGGATCCTCGAGGAAGCCACCTCTTGGATCAATTCCTTGCTTCAAGAGCCCGAGATTCAGCAGTAGCGAGATGGACTTAGTGTCAGATGATGCAGTGGGTTGGTTGGAGAGACAGATGCAGTAGCCTGAGACCAGACATTGATCAGCACAGAGCAAGGTTGGCAGCAATGCAGATGGCACAGTGTAGAATTCAGCAGCAGCGCAAAATATTCAGAGGGTCAAAGACTAGTAGCAATCAAATTCCAACATTCACACGGTATTATGCTGAAAACAGAGAGTTCAGTAATTTTGGGTGTTTTCGAGTTGCTTCTCTCAGCAACTGAGTTGCAGTACGAATGTAATGTTAGTAGCGGCAGTGCTAGCAGCATAGCAAATGCAGCGTTTGAGAGGGAGTTGTAGTACAGATGCAGCAATGGCAATGGCAGTGTCATTGGCAGCAGTACAATAGCAGCAGCAGCACAGTGTTGGTGGCAACAATAGTGCGGAAAGGAGATGGTTCAGAGCCAGAGCATCATGCAGTTGGACATTGTTGCTAGAGCACATTCCTTGCTAAGAGGGAGTATTAGTTTTTGGTAGCATCGGATGTGCTCTAGCCACGAAAATTGGTGGAGAGGCTAAGGAACCCAGAAACCGTTTGGTGAAATTCCACCCGAACTGCATTTTATTAAAAGAAATAATATTTTTAATGGGGTTCCTAAGTCTAAACTTACGAAAATTACAGTATTAATGGGTATTAATCAAAATATGGGTGAGAATTTTCTAGAAAGCGAATCAAGTCGAGTTTTTAATATTAGTCGTTGATTAGAGACTTAATCTCAGTCGTTGAAGTCTCGACGAGAAAAGTATAACAAGGAGGCTAGGGGTTCATTTAGAAACACACCGGGAGAACGAACTGATCTAGAGTTTGAAATTTCTAGGGCTAGGAAGCTGAGAAATTCGAACTAAGTGATCAATCTGTAGCAGAGGGGCAGGGATAGTTCAGGAATATTGAGCAGAGAGGCAGAGAGCCACTACTGGAGGCAACGCAGCACCTAGAGGGACAGACGTTGGGTCAGTCTGGGCCCACGCAGGCCTGACGCTGAACCAGGGAGAGCCAGGGTAGAGGAGAAGTTGCCTTCATGCAGAAATCTGGAACTATCGGGGAGTTTTCAAACCAGCTGGGAGAGGTTGACGCACAAGCTCCAAGAGGCAAAAGAGAGCCCAGGGCTGATGCAAAGCCTGTAAGGCTGACGCAGGGCCAACTCAGAGATAGCTGGGGTTAGCCAATTCTATTGTCAAATCAACAGGACACTGTCGGGTGAAGTGAGGTAATCTCACTCAGTTTTCCGCCATTATATTTTTCTCTGTAACTAGATTGTCGGGAGGGCATCCAACATTGTATTCAGAACTACTGCTTAATAATATAAAACCTTCTAAGTTGTTGCACAGTTTTCCCACATTGGGTTTTTCCGGGACAATTTTGTCCAAAGATAACGGTGTCCTATGTATCTTGTTCTTTGCTCAGTTTCTTGTTTCATGTAATCAAATTAAATTGGTGTGGGTTGCAGAAGTAATTTACTTCAGTATTTTTAAGAGAAAAAAAAATCTTGATAATGTATATTAAAATCAAGTAGGAGAAGTAAATTAGTTTTGTTGCAGTAGGAGTTCCTTTAGTATAGGAATTTTCACAATCCACACGCTCCCCCTTCTGCATCTAAGCAGATCTTAGCTTATGTTCAAGGTACATCTTCTGTTGCTCGGAAGATCCCTGATACAACGTAGACAATGCTTCCCACATCTCCCTAATAGTCTCTCTGCTAGCAATGTGACAGACCACATGATCCTTCACTCCATTGAGGATTATTCTTTTTGCCTTTGCCATCTCGACCTTCTATTTCTTCAACGGATTTGCATCTACAAGCACAACCACCACACTGTCAACGTATGTCTTGAGGGCGTGCTCATTTAGAACGAATGCCATCCTTGCCTTCCAGATGACATAGTTGGATGCCCCATCCAACCTTGTCCTGATCCCTCAAGCCACTAGTTGCCATTTCTACCACAAGAACTATCGAATGACCTCCTCTCTCCTCTGCGCAGCACTAGATTGGCCTACGCACTCCCTTTTGGAGCTTGTAGATCTGCCTCTCTCCGTTGCTGCTCAGCAAGTGAGAATTCGGACTCCATGGATGGAAGTCCTCTGAGGAGAAATTCCCTCAACTATGCTCCTTTCTTCTCCTCTGACATCTTTCTGCCCAACAAAATGGTCTGCAGAAAACACCATGTCCCACTAACTCTCCTCACGCTGAGGCTTCTACGCTGCTCCCTCTGCCTCGACATAAACTTGATCTGGAAGCCCTTATCTCCGTCGACTCACTCGGAGAAAGACTGCCTCAAAATTTTAGCCCCAACTAGAACTACACAAACACTCTAGGGTTTGGAACTGTTGCCCCCTGCAGCTTTTCTCGAACTCCCTCTTCTGCTCAACATTGGGTCTTTAGTACTATTCTTACTTGCTTCACCTGCAAGGCTCTGATAACATGTGAAAATTCGAGAATCCCACCCAAATCACCTACTCAGCAACTAATTAAACTTCTCTTATCTGTTAAATACTAAAACAAATTATTCATTGTTTCCTACAGCAAATATCGAAGCTAACAAACTGCAGCCTTCACTTAATTAATTATTTTACCCAAAACAAGAACAGAACAAATAGAGAAAGATGCACAAGTGACACATTATTTTTTGGACAAATGTTCCCGAAAAAACCCAATGCAGGAAAATCGGTGCAGCAGCTCTGAGGGTTTTTATTATTAAGTAGTAGTTTCCGAATACAACTCTAGATGCCCTTCTGGCAATCTAGTTACTGAGAAAATAAACTGGCAGAAAAACTTTGTGAGATTACGCAAAGGTGACGCAGTGGAGGTTGGAGGGTCTCTTGGATGTCATAATTTCTCCAAAGGGTGGAGGAAAATTATCTCAGGTGTTTTCTCAAAGGTTTCTCTATGTTCTGCAAATCATTCCTTGTAAAGAGATTATTGTTGAAGAATAATAAATAAACCCTCATCTGTTGCACCAGTTTTCTCGCATTGGGTTTTTCCGACGACTATTGTCCAAAAATAACTGTGTTGATTTGATTGATTCTTGTGCTTCTATTTCGCCGTTCTTTTCTCTATGCTATTATGTGACAACTACAGTGGAATTTACTTTGATGTTTAATGAAGGGTTTTGTAAATAACTTATTGTGGAAAATAAGTAGGAGAAATAAATCAGTTACAGCAGTAGAATTTCGTGTTAGAAATTTTCACACAAGAAAACATACATGGCAGTTAGGGAGCGCTTCACATGGAAGGGCCTCAAGAGGGACGTGCTGAAACACGTACAAGAGTGGGAGGCATGTCAGAGGAACAAAGGGGAGCTAATTCATCCTACAGGATTATTACAGCCGCTTCCCATCCCCGAGGGGAAATGGGAGAGTATCTCCATCGATTTCATCACAAGGCTCCCCACAGTATAGGTCAAGCACTGCATTTATGTAGTGGTCGATGCCCACTTTTTCGCCATCCCTACTAGATATTCGGCTTCACAGATTGTAGAGTTGTTCTTTAGGGAGATCTTCCGGTTAAACGGGCTTCCTAAGAACATCGTGAGTGACGGGGATAGTAGGTTCATGTGAGGCTTCCGGCAGGAGCTCTTCAGGTTGGTTGGTACCGGCCCACCCCTAGCACAAGTTACCACCCCCAGACAGATGGCCAGACCGAGAGAGTTAATCAGTGGTTGGAGGGGTACCTGAGGAACTACATGACTAGGCATCAAAGGGGTTAGATTATCTGATTATGTGGTTGCATTTGGGCGAGTATTTCTACAACACCACCCATCACATGTCCATCGGTATGACTCCTTTCCGTGCCTTGTATGGTTATGATGCATTATCTTTTTCTGACATTATTTTGGAGATAGTTGGGCCCCAAAGGCCAAAGACTGGATCCAAAAGAGCTAAGACATCCTCAAGGCTCTCAAGGATAACTTAGGGACAGCAGAAGGTGTACGTAGATCGGCACCGAACCGAGAGACATTTTGAGGAGGGGGATTTGGTGTACCTTCGATTACAGCCGTATAGGCAATCCACATTGAAGCAGAAGGGGCCGAGAAGCTAGAACCCCATTTTTATGGGTCATACAGGGTAGTCAGGTGAGTTGGGGAGGTGGCCTACAAGCTGGAGCTACCTCCGGAGAGCACGATTCACAACATATTTCATGTCTCATGCCTTAAGTTTTAAAAAGGTGTTAGGACAACAGGTGACAACAGTAGTAGAGTTACCCCGGGTGGATGATGAGGGCTACCTAGTTTTGGAGCCTGAGAACATTTTGGAGAGGTGGAGCAAATGTAAGAACTGTGAATAATAAAAACAACTATTCCCTATGAACAGAATATGAAATAACAGAATATTACAGCCATTGCAGAGACAGTAAAGGCTTATAAAATTACACATCATGATCCTGTGATAAAAATTCCTGAATTTTATAAATTTAATTGACAGAACCAATGAAAGTACTTACCTGTAATCCTACAGTCGATGATGCCTCAAACTACTCCTGCTTTGGTTACCAAAAGACTGAAACCACCCAGCCAAACTGAGCAGAACCTCGCTACTCAGTCCAGTAAACTTCTCAGTGGAAGCAGACTGTTCCCCCGTGCCCAGAAACCTCAGAACAAGCAAGGCCCAACTGTTCCTGATGATAAACAAACTCTGTGTATAAGATTTTCTCCTATTTTTCTCCCACCTGCCTCCAACCGTCCCTTCCTTCTTATAAGTTTCCATTTACCGACATCCTCCATCACCGTGTCTAAATTATGATATGTGTCGATTTTTATAAATAAAATCTGATTTTATTTTATTTGCATATCTTAATTTGAAATAAAGTTTATTTATTTATTTTAATTGATTTAATTTTAATTTTTTTAATTTTTAATTTAATTAATTTTATTTAATTTCATAAATATTAACTTACTATAAGTGGGTCATTACACAGGAGAGGACGCTGAGCAGCAGGACCATCAGGGAGTTCTTGGTTCACTAGAAGAACTTGCCGAATGAGGATGCCACCTAGGAGGGTGAGCACATTCTGGAGCACCCAGCTCTGAAGTTGCTTGAGGGAAAGCAACATTTGGGAGGGGAAGACTGTCATGTCCCTTCCCAAAAGAATTTGTAACAGGTTTTGTCTCTACACAATTTTGTACAATTTTGCTAAGGAAAAGGACCCAAGCAATTTCGACTTAGAAACTTAGGAGAAATACGACCAGATTATTTTGCTAGTGGAAGGTGGGGGCCACCCACGTAGGAAAGCGTATTGGGCAATTCCAATTGCCTTGGAGGGAATTTGTATCGCTGTTGGAGGGGCCAACATGAGGCAGAGGGAGGCCCACAAAGTCATAAGGAGGAAGGGCTCCTCACTTGGGGATCATTCATTCTTGCATATCGAAAATCATATCCCTGTTTTCTCAAGCTGCTTAGCCGAATCAACTAGTTGTTCAGCCAAAATCTCTCAAGCGGGAGATTCAACCTTACCTTCGAGGGACTACGAGTGCCACCCTAGGAAGGCAATTTCATAGCATCTTGAGAAGCACTAGGGTGTATTCACAGCCAGCCCATTCTATCATCATCCAAAAGTGCATATTTTTGGGCCAGCAGATAGGGAACACGCAGTTGAGGATAGAGCTTCATTGGGCCAGCCATTAGCCGGAGGAACTAGGAGATTCGAAGGACATCTTTGGGTTAGCACTTGGGAGGTGTTTTGGAGCAAGTGAGTGCAACAAACAGGAAGTTCGAATTCCATCCTTGGAGGACAGCGCAGACGGCCAATCTAGGCATCACGTGGGTCATGAGGGAAAAAACCACAACACCAGATCATAGTTGGGAAGGAAGGAAATGCATAGGAGGACTCATCTCAATGATTGGGGTAGTTTTTGGGAGTTTTCCCAACTTCACTCAGGCAGGGCGAGTTTACCAGTTGCAACAGAGGTCAGGCTCCTTGGGGGTCGAATTTTAGAAGTCTGAACTAGGCCAAACCCTTCCTGGGTTTTGTTGGGTTTTCGCTGAGGATCCGGGAGCTGAGGTTTTATAATTTTCTGAGCACAAGAAGCAATGATTCCAGCCCTTTGGTTCCAGCAAACAGTGCAGTTCAGTTCTAGTGCAGCAGTTGGGCAACCTTCAAATCAGCATTTGCTCACCTGGGCTTTATCACGCTTGCCCTTAGAGACAAGCCCAGGTGCACCATTCCATTTACCATTGTATTTTCCCTTGATGATTTAATAAAATGGCTCAGCATTTCTCTATTTCCAGCGTTTTCATGGGTGCCTGATGTGTATTTCACATTTTTGATTGCTAGATTGTTTGCTTGCTTGTTTATCACTTAATTTCCTATTTAGGAACATTACAGCATAGCTAAGGAGAAGTCTCTTTTGGGGCCAACAAAGTAAGGTTTCTTCTGGATAACGAGGAAAGGATTCTTCTAGGGTGAGAGAAGGAAGGGTTCTTTTGGGGTACTTGTTTTGGGTGACCGACATAGAGATCTAGAGACTGAGATTCTCTAGAGGAGGCCAGTGAGATCGTAGAGACCGAGTTTCTCTAGGAGAAGTCAAGAAGTAGTGTGAAGTATAGAGACCGAGTTTCTCTAGAAGAAGCCGAAGAGAGCAGTTCGACATCAAGAAGAAAGTCGAGAAAGGAAAGAGGCAGAGCATCAACGTTAGTGACAAGGTTCTTGGGAGGATACTAGAGTCAAGGGTCTTTGTCATGGTCTTGGTACTCATCAATTGAAGATCTAGAAGAAGAATTTTGATCGGGTTTTCCTTTCAAGAGGTGAGAGGTTTTGGCCCTAGCTGACAAGCCTACATACTGTGTCACTTGACTTTTATTGTGCATATTGGTAATTGTCTTGATGAAAAGAACACAATAATAACATAACGAAGAAAATACTATAAGCTAAGAAGTAAAAATATATCACAAGCAATTATCAAGCAGCGAAATTTTTTAACTATTCATCCCCTAGATTTCTCAACATGGACCTTAGTGGTTAACTCAAAGTGAATTTTTTAAGGAAATTAGTCCAAAATATTATTTTTTGGACTAATAAAAAAAGGGTTTTAAGAGAAATTCGAGTTTTTCCTAAAAAAAAAGAATCAATGATGGACATTAAATTATTTTCAAAGGAGACTTGACTAATGAGATTATTTTGATGAAGATCAAGCCAACTAGCCGCTATTTCCACTTGGAGGGGTTTTCTTATCTCATTTTCTATATAAGGAAGCTATCAAGCTCCTATTTTCCATCTTTGGATGATGTAATTTTGTAACTGAGCCTTGCTCTACTGGAATTGTATTTCGCATAATAGAAAGACATTGGGGTTTCAATTCATAGTGTTCTTCTATCTATTGATTTGTGGTATGTGCTAGTGATTTTTAATGCTCTATATTATTTGTTCTTCACAATTGTTATTTAATTTACCGCGTGACAGAACATCTATTAGTATAGCTATCTTGCCTTAGGTGTTGGGTTTAGGTCTACTCCCGTAGATAGATCAATTTATCTTTTGAGTTTGAATAGAGATCTATAGGCACGCTAGCCATCAGTCTCCAAGTTCACAGACTGTGGGGAAGGATCGACCATGTTTAGATTTTGAGCTTTCATTTTGCGCGAGGGTTTGGGTCAATGATTTATTTACATACATCGTTCATTTCAAAATCTCTCTCAAAAAAAAATTAATCCCTTTCTCTTGTGCTATAAAGGATTTATCTGCTAATTAGAGGTTGTAAATTTAAAATTTGTAAATATTGTAAATATTTGTAAAATTAATTTTCTAACCCTTGTATTTTAATCCTAACCCATTTTTATTTTTTTGTATAGCATTTAGGGTTTTGAATTTAAAGTTTGTATATATTGGGTAGTTGGGCTCTCCAATTTTTCGTTTGTGTAGGTGATAGTTCAAGTGTTTGGAGCGACAAATTTTTCTAGGCTATTCATTCAAGAGAAGAAGGTTGATCTAGGCCTTTGAGGGTAAGATCTAGCATCTCCAGCTTCCAGCAACTCAGCATCCAGCAGGAGAAAGGAAACTGCAGCCTTTGGACGAGGGTTTCACTTTGGTTTCTCTCTGTTTTTCAGGGGTCCAAGCATCCTAGAGGCTAGCCGTAGCCCCTTAGGGAATTTTTTTCTAGGCAGCAGGCCCTAGGGGCCTTCTTTCCCTTGCGGCAACCCTTTAAGGGCATCTTCATGAAGCCACAAGCCTCTTTGAGGCTGGCCGCAAGCCTTAGGGCCTTCTCCCATTAGGCTGCAGCCCTAATTGGGCTTGTGGCAGGCCTTCTAGGCCTTTCCTAAGGCAGCTGCAGCTTTCAGAAGGGCTAACCCTCCTAGCCACAGCCCCTAGAGGGATTTTTCCTTTAGCTGCTAGCCCTTTTGGGCTCTTTCCTCATTGTTCTGCATTCTTGGGCAAATTGCAGGGTTTGGCATTCAAATTTTGACTAATTTTTTGTGGTTGCAGGCTTAAGGCATCATTGAAAATTATTTAGGACTGATATCTATTGTTTTGGATCATAAATTTTGAGTTTATTGGGCTAACAATTTATTTTTCAGGTTAACTAGCCTCTTGGACAAGGGTTTCAAGGGCCAAAGTTGCCAAACAAGCCACCAACCAGCCCTAAAGACCCTAGCTTCAGTCACAAGAGGGCTGATCCATTCATTTTCAAGCTAACAAATTGTGTTGCAGGTGTTTGAAAGGGTTCTGGTTCATTGGAAGGTCAACTAGCCATCAAACTAGGCCTCTAGGCCTAAAGGTCTGCTCTCTAACTTTGTCTCTTCCTCACTGTTTCATAAATCAGATTTGAAGTAGGTTGTCAACAGTGGCAACCTCTGAAGTAACACTCTAAACAACCCTAAAAACACATTCATATAAGCTCATAATTAGTGCACATTTAATCTCAAATAATAAGAAAGACTTGTCTCATGTTTTCTATGGTTTTCTAGTTGATTTTGGAGAGCTGATATATATTTTTTTGAATCTTATATATTATCTACCGAATCTGATATAAGTGCTACAACAGTGAAGTTTATGAGTTTTGGTGTGTAAGATTTGATCCAAACAGTCCTAATACGTTTAAGAAGTCATAACAAACTTGATTTAGCAAAGTAACATAAGTAGTTTTGCTCTAAGTGGTTGAACTAATCATTGTTGTCTTGCTGATCACTCTTTCCATTATTGGCATAATTTTGCATCTCACGATTCACACCTAAGTGTGCTCTAATAAAAATCAACCTCACTTGTTAATGCTCTAAGAGATCATTGCTCATCTTGCATTTGTGAATGAGTGGCTAATTGTGAATGCTATTGATATCAATTTGGCGCATCCTACACTTGTAAGTAACCAATTGCTTCCAATTGATAAGTAACATAAGGGATTGGTTGCTCATTGGGTAAAATATTACCTTGCTTAATATTATTGTGATCTAATCTTGTGATATCATCTTCTTTGATTGGCATTATAATCTCAATTGAACAATCATATTGCTAATCTTGTTCCATTAGTGTTCTTTCCTTTTGTTCCTAATTTGCAAATCAAATTGATAAATGATTCATTTGAGCACTTGTTATTTTGAGATTGCTAATCATTTTGAAGTGATTTGTATTTGGGCACTTGTTCATCTTGTTCCATTAGCACATTATCTTCGTGAGATTGTTTCCCTAATTGCTCTCTTCAAGTACTTATTTGTGCTCTTAGGTTGAACTTCATAAACATCTAATTTAACTTGAAGGTACTTAAGGGGACCATCTAATAATCTCACCTAAGGTATCCACTCATAGTCTTGCATATCATTGTAGGATTAGTAGTGCATTAATTAATTTACCTACAAGTATGAGCTTGGTTGAAAGAAAATAGGACCACTTTTCTCACCCAGCTTGCGAAGTTTAAACCCTCACTTGTGGTTAACACAGTGACCTTGCAATCATTAGGGCCACAATCCCTACAACGCCAGAGGCATTCTGGTGGTTAGAACTCCAAGGGACGTATCATTCATAAAGCCATAGCTTTCCTTCCCTGGGTTTCTCTCCACAACCTACATTTGAGACTAACTCCAAACAATTGGGAGGAAGAATTCACTTAGAATAGGCATTTAATCTAAAATTAACCAAGAGCTTGCATTTCACTTAGTTCTAGGTGTCGCATCTCATATAGGATAGTTCTCATCCTAGCAGCAATTGTTCATCCGATAACTTGGAATTAAATCTACATCGTGCAAGTAAATTGACTCCTAAGGCATTGGTCTCTAATTGATAATTTCAATAATTCTAATCAAGTTGTGCCAAATAACTGAACTTGCCAATTAATTCTTGACTAAGTTGCTAGGCCATTCAGTTGTGACTTACAAAATCTTTTCATCCATAGGGACTACCCCCCTTAGCTTGTTGTAGGGAGACTGCTTAAATGAAGAGGGTCGGGATCGGAGTGACAGCCCCTGCCCTAAGTGTTGTCGCATTCATGTGTACAATTTGGGCAACAACAAGCTTTAAAGAGGGCAATTTTAGATGTGATATTGAAGGAAAATTTCAGCAATGAGAGACCATTTAGTTATGGAACAATTGAAACACTACTTTGAACATTAAAGGGTGCAAAATATTAATAATAGACAATAAACTTGCAACAATACTCCACATGAATCCACCAAAGGAAATCGTTGCATGCATCCTTTGACCTTAAATCCCCTACTACAAGAAGTCGTTAATCTCCTACAAGAAATCATTAGAGTTACTAGTAGAAGATATTTAGCTTTCCACCCTCTTCATCCAAATTCTTCTATCATTGACCTCGCCTTCTTTGACCTCATAGCTCACTTGAATAAAGGCACTAGTCTAGTTTTCTTTATTTCTTGGTAATTAGGGTTAGGGTTTGCTCTAGATCTACATTTTGTAGAAATTATACATCTATATGTCACTGTTCTATTGGTAGGAATTGCATTTAATAAATTTAAAAAGGAGATTCTAGCATTAATCGCATGTTTTCACCCCAAATTTAGGGCTAACGTCTAGATATTTATTCTTGTTCTATGTATTTGTAACCATTAAAAACTTCAAATTGACATATCCTTCACTTACCTCTTTAATAGTTCTCAACCCTTTGTTGATCTCATCATTTATAGGCTATTTCTTTGTTGTTAAATGCTTTTGCATGCTGTAAATCTGCATATCATAAAAACCTTAGCTTATAATAGTTTTTTTTTAGTTTCTTGGGGTTGGTGAAAGTGTATTTGAACATTTCTAACTCTTATGTTGGCTTTCAGGCCTTTGTCAATATCTTCTTCCGTAACCATTGGACTCCTATCACCTTTGAACTCTCCTTTATTGAACACATTTCTAGGTGATTTATCTATAGGCTCCTTAGAGAACCATATGGCCTGGAACCTATGTTGCTAGGAAACGTGGGTTCAGGGACGGGTACGGGGACGGGGACGGGGACATCATTTTCTGAAACAGGGTGCGTGGGTTCGTCGGGGGTATATTATAATTTATATATATATAATATATAATATTATATTTTATAAATTATAATATAAGTGAATTTGTATATTTTTCAACTTTAAACAAGAAAACTAAAATACTTATGATTTGAACTTTAAATATTTAAACGTGCACATCATTGAACATTCAACATTCACAATGAAATTTCAAAATTGCTAGTGTTATATCAAGTACAAATTGGAGTTTACATATTAGTAAGAATCATGATATATGTCCATTGTCATTCTACATTCAAAATTTGCCTTGAGGCATCTCCAAACAAAACTAGGAGATTTTAAAATACTAAAATAAAAATAGCTAATGGTGAACAATGGCTTCCTCAAGCCATGTCATCAACATCACTTAGATCTTCAATTAGCATGCTCTCCAAGTAGGAATCACTCTCATCTTGAGGCTCTTTCTCATCCATAGCAACTGGAGGTAGCTCAATAAGGCCATCTGGTTGTATCTCCTCGCCCACACACATAGCATCATTTGTGTATTGGCCCCATCTCTTGAAAGGACCCTCCTTGTAACCAAGATCTTTTTGAGATATGAGACAAAGTGTGCTATGAATGTACACTAAGTTCTCTGCCTTCTTTGAGCCCAACCTATTTCTCTTCACTGAATGGATAAAGGCATAAGTACTCAAATTCCTCTCGAAAGATGCAGAACTAGCTACTTGGAATATTAGGGGAAGCCCATTAAATTAATTAAAGATTTAAAAATAAAAACTAAAATGAACTCCAAAGAACCCAATTTTGGGGTTCCAAGTACCCATCATCAGGGTTCTTTGTCCCTGTCAAGACAAAAGAACCCAAATTTTTTTAATGGAGAACCCAGTTCTTCATAGAAGACCCTGGTTCTTATGGGTTCTTCTCAGAAGCACCCGTACAAGAATCCGGTACTTGGGTTCGAGAACCCGGGACGGGTTCAAGAACCCCACCCCCGGGTTCGGGAACCCGTGCAACATAGGTAATAACTATCTATTGCTATTTGCGTTCATTTTTTGTGAAACCTGAGCCTTTTGATTTTGAGTTTGTTAAGCAATACGATAAAAAACCCTATTTTTTTAAAACCCTAGCTTTTTAGGGTTTATGATAAAAACCCTACTAAAAGTTGAAATAAGATTCTAGGACTTGAAAGAGAAACCCTAGACGCTTTCATTATGGTTGAAACCCTAACATGATTTAATTGTTGGATATCTTGTTTTGACAAAACCCTAGCAAAGGTTGTTGTAAGAGTCTAGGGCATAAAAGTGTAACCATAGGTGTAAATGTTTCTGTAAAATTTAAACCCTGACAAGGTTTAGTTTTTGAATATCTAGGACTTAAAGTTTATTTTCTTGTTTGAAGTTTTGATAACCCTAGATGCTCTCATAACATGTTATTGATAAAGTCAATTTCATGCTCTTGTACATATATTTGTGTGCCTAGTTGTACTTGTTGTTGAGCTCTATAGACACATAGTTTACAAGAAGTTGTAAAGAGGTATGCGTACCTCATACTTGATGATGACCTTATGATGATATTGAGCATGGTGGAAAGGGGGAGTTGTAAGAACCTTGATAACATTGAAGATTACATTGATGTTTGAAAGATAACCTTCTTTCCATATGAAGATAAAGAATGAAGTTTTGGAAGGTCAAAGTTCTTCGATAATATGATGATGCAAAAGAAGAATCTTGTATAGTTGGAAGAATAAATTTGTTGATAAAATTATCCCCCTAGATAAGAAAGAGCTTGGATGAAGGAAAGTGTATATCCTCCATAATTGAGAGGGAGAACATGGTGTGTCAGCCCTAAGTATAGTAAGGAGAAAATGAGATCAAAGAATAGCTAAGGCACTACTGGTATTGATGTGTTGAGAACAAGATTCGGTTGTTTTGAGAAGTGTTGAAGCTAAGTTTGGTGTTGATGGTGAAGTTGGAGAAGGAAGCTTTCGTCGAGATTTGTTTGGATATTTTGATGACCTAAGCAACATTAGAATGGCTGATGACCCCGAAGATTGTGCTAGGATATCAATAATAAGAACCAATATATTGAAAGTGATTAGGGTTGTGAGGCTACAGTGTGTTCTGATGAATGAACAAGTAGTCGATATGTTCATCTCTCCCTAAGAAGTTTGAATATTTGATAAGCATGCTTGGATTGGTGGATATCTCTGATTTGGTTGAGGGGTAGAGATGAGTACCATAAGCTACACGTATGATGGTACTTGGGAGGACATCTTGGCCTAGTTGGTGTTGAGGTCTCAATTATAGTTTGGCCTTGATGATGTCTAGATCCTAGTGTGGGAGGGTATCTTGGTCCTATGGAGCTCTGTTTTAGTGTTTGACCTTGATGATACCTAGATCCCTGTGAGGGTTGGTGTCTTGGCATGGAGGCCTAGACGATATCTAATATCTATATCCAGTTGGATTGATACTAAGGTTGTAGCCTAATGGTATCTATAGTGGCAAGTTGCCTTTATGATAACTTAGTCCCTATTGTTAGGATACCTTGGCAGTTTTGGTATCCATGGCATTGTGTATGTTATTGTACTCTTCTTGGAACATTTCAAATTGAGGTCAACCTTGTACCATTTGAACAATTATGAATACCTCCCTAGTTAAGAGGGAGTGTTGAAAATGTAACTAGTTTTGGTCTTTATAATTGTTGTCTAGCTCATAACATGATGTAATTTGTAAAAGAAAAAATCTTTATAAGCATGGATTTCATGCTTTATTTATTTTGTTTATAGGTCAAAGCACCCATTAAGTGCTTCTAGGGTTTGTGTCATGAGTCATTGTCCATGTCATCTTGTCCTAGACTCTTCTTGGCCTTATTATGTCAAAGAAAGAAAGAAAAAATTTATGTAATTTGGTCTTTTATACCTCCTCCACCAAGATGGCCTCAGAAAAAGACAAGTTAGACTCAATGAAGGAATACGACCTCATATAAAAGCAGTGCAATTCGACCTATTTGAGCACCTATCCAAGAAAGAAGTTTGATCTGCAATTTGAAGTGGAATACAAGGCGCGAAGAAGCTAGAAAGAAAGAGGAAGCTAAAGAAAAGAAGAAAGAAACACTTGACAAGCAAAAAGAGTCAAATTTCTCTCTTGTTCTCCCATAAGTGCGAAGATTCTAAGTTGCAGAAAGGCGTTGAAATTGCAGGTTTGCGTAAAGCAGAAATTCTGATGCAGTAGGGCAGACATTTATGGTTGATGTAGTATTGAAGAAGGTTGACTATTGTTAATTAGAAGCTGATTGGAAGGACTATCTTGGGAGGCTGACTTGGTGTATTGGAGGAGGGCTTTGTCTTGGTCAAGGGTCTTGGTTGTCTCATTTGATTTGGTTCTAAAGGAAAGGAAGAGAATTTTGGGTTTTCCCCTAGGAGAGGGGTTTTGCCCTGGATGAGAGCCTACATCATGTGTCCTTATTGTTTTGATTTTCATGCACTTATGTTTTGTTAGTTGCTTGATGATAAGAAAATAAAAGAAGACATAAAAGAAGATAATAAAAATTCAAAGAAATCACAATTAATTATCAAGATAAGAAAATCATTCTGCCTTTCTGATTTTCCAACAAATAATACTTAGGAATTTGTATTAAATTGAAAACAAGAAAAAATTATATATTTCTTGACAACAATAAAAGCATTAAACCTTGCACCAAAATTGAAACTATACCTAATGTCTTCATTAGTCATCAATCTTGATAGTACAAAGGAGCTCCACCATGCTTCATCTCCTAAGAACAAATAAGTCATCATTTCTCTGACTCCTAAATCTCCAAATGTCAATTCCTTATGATATGGAAAGACTCTTCTTTATATAGAGTGAATCTTTATACTTAAAATCTCAGATTTATGATTATCTCTATACTAGTTAGATATGAGATCTAAAATATTATTAATCTTTCCTTTGTCTCATTAAATTTTTTTCCATGTCTTAACTGCAGTTACAACTGAATAATGCATCAATATGTTTCCAAAATATTCTTCAACTATATGACAAAAGGAACAATGGGATAGACCAATCCTCTTTATTGAATATTGATGCATGTTAGGATACTATTTTCTATTGCCCAGTGTTGTTAAAATCGCGATATTATCGTATAATCGTGATATTTTCAACAAAAAGATAAAATCGCGCTTCGTACTCATAATTTTTTTTGCCCGATTTTTTCGAAAAAATTGTGGGAAACAAATAAAGAAAAATAAATAAATTTTTATTTTTATTTTTTTTAGGAGGAGGTGACCCAAGCTACCCCTATCACACGTAGAGGACGTAGTCTACCTCCTGTAGCTCCTAGTTCTTCAACTTCTAGAGCACAGCAGACTCCATAGTCTACTACGGCCTGTCAACTCCACCGACATCTACATCTAGGGGGGCAAAGGAAAGCAGTGATATTAGACTTTAGTTATTTGGTTCATTTCATTGTATATGACATTATGACTCATGATATGATACATTATTATATTTTTTGTTGATATTTTGAGGTTGAGTTGGGACTCAGGACTCAAGACTTACTATTCAAGACATGATTCACTATTATGTGTGATTTTAGCACTAGAAATGATATTAAACATCTTATATATTAGTTCTTTTATCATATTTATGTGTCAATGTATTTATTTTATGTTGTAGATGGTTTAGATATTAAAAAAATTGAAAAAAAATGAATATTTTTGTACCAAACGATTTTTTCCCGATTATTACGATTTTTTCTTATTTTCTCCTCGCGCCGATATTATTCCGATAACGATTAGTGCAACATTGCTATTGCTAACCATAGGAAAGCTTTTATCTTTGGCGATAGACCCAATTCCCAAATCTTTTCCATAACTTTGATGCCTTGATTGAATGTTATGCGCTGCAATACGATTGGATTCCTCACCAACTATAGTGTCATTACTTTTGCATTCCCCATATGTTTCTCGTGTAAGTTTCTGCGTCTACAATTATGTCCCAGAGAAATCCTTATCATAAGCAATTCCATCAGGCCAATCTTTCTAGGATAACTTTTTTTACTTACAGTTTTTCTCAATTTACAAACTTCATTTGATTTTATATTCTAACTTTAATGTCAAAAGCATGACTCGTGTATAGTGCTATTTCTTTCTCTCATTTCACAATTTGAACAATGTTCCATTCAACCCATTAAAATTTCCGAGATCTTTTTTAGTGATCTAAATTAAAGACCAAAACTCATGTTTGGAAGATTTTTGATAACAATAACTAGTCCATTTATTTGAGTTGATGTAAATCTGATTGGTTTTGAATGTTTTCTTCTTTTGTTTAATACTAAACTTCACAAACACTACAGATTACATTCTTGTCAAATATTCTGGAATTTGAAGCAAGAAATTTTTGTAAGATACTAAGATAAAAATTGATCTATTGTGACTATTGCAGGCCTAAACAATGGAGTTCACTATATTAACGCTCACAAATGCTACGAGTTCATTCCTCATCATCAAATTTAAATATAGCTAGTGAATTACTTATTCAATTGACTGGCTATATTCAAAGGAGTTTAGAATATCAACCTCACCAACACCAGGCAATTAGAATATTGATTGATGCAGGCTCTCAGAATGTTGAATGGGCAGGCAGTGTGGAGGATCACTAAAGCACTTTTAAGTGCTCTTTCTCTTTGGAATCTGCCTCGATATCCTGGATGACCAGGAAGCAGAAGTCGGTGACTCTGAGCACCACCAAGGCAGAATACATTGCTGCTAGTAAGGCCTTCTGTGAGGCAGTTTGGTTGCTGAAGCTCTTCAGTGAGTTGTTTGTACACATGATGAATACCACTGTGATTCTCTGCGAAAACCAGAGGTGGGATTCGATTATTGAGGAATCCTGTATTCGTCGATTGCTCCAGCCGATAGACATCATCTGGGATATGGTAAGTTGATGATCAAGGAGGCTCCATCGAATTGTGATGATGTATAGGACAGAGCCCCGAGGAAAGATCAAATTTGTGATTTTCCTAGACGACTTGGAGTCATCGAGAGACCTTTGAAGAAGGGTCCTACATGTTGCATACATTGAGCTCTGGGAGCTTGCAGTTCTACTGGAGCAACATACGACCACAGGGTGACTCACCCTCCCCTGGTGGTGCGCACTGGAACAAGATGATTTTCTCTCTTGTGGGACAAGATGATTCGCTCTCTTGTGGAAGAGGATTGATGTGTTCTCCTGTGAGGCCTGGATTGATGTGTTCTCCATGGCGGCCTGGATTGATGTGTTCTCCATGGCGATTGTAGCAGGATTGATGTGGTCTCCTGTGAGGACAGGATTGATTAGTTCTCCTATTGAGGCATCCTACCCATGCAGTCTGGGACTCATGGGAAGTACCTCTCATCTGATCAATGAGCAGGGAAATGAAGTTAGGGACCATAGTAGTACCGATGGACGCATCGTTGTATCTACCGTACTCCCTACGCTAGGATGACCTCCATTGATCTGGGATCAATGATACTGGTCTGGGACCAGTGGTAGGAGTTGTACATACTATGACGCTGACTTCGGGTCGGCTAAGACTGGTTTGGGACCAGTGGTACATACTCCGAGACTGACTTCGTGTCAGTGCAGGACTGGTCTGGGACCAGGGAGAGTCGTACATACTATGATGCTGACTTCGGGTCGGTTGAGACTGGTCTGGGACCAGTAGTACACTCTATGAGCCTGCGGTACTGGTCTGGGACCAGTGAGAGTCGTACATACTATGACGCTGACTTCGGGTTGGTTGAGACTAGTCTGGGACTAGTGGTACGCACTCTGAGACTGACTTCGGGTCAGTGGAGAATGGTATGAGACATTCTCGATCAATTCTTCTTCTTCATAGTTCAGCAGAGCAGAGTTGAGCAGAGCCAGCAGAGCTGAGTTGAGCAGAGCTAGCAGAGCAAAGCTAGCAGAGCAGAGCAAAGCCAGCAAAGTTGGGCAGAGCAGTGCAGGGCACTGATGGCCGAGATAGTACAGTCGGACTTATGGATCACCGGATGGAGTTCTCCCTAGTTGAGAGGGAGTGTTAAATTGGCAACTAGGGCCAAACTCCATGTGGATCAACTTATTTATGGCAGCTGATATTTTTATTGGATCCCTCTCATTGAGAGGTGTAGGATTGATCTAAAGATCATCCGATTCCGATAAGTATTTATGGAGATATGAATTAATTTTGTTTATATAATTATTATCAAGCCGACCAGCTCTTACGTAGGCTCTAGAAGTCCAAACGTCGTGTCTATTCATCATCTACACGTTAGTATAAATAGAAGAGGATTTGAGGTCATTTAGACACTCACCTCTCGTGATCTCTCTCCACTTGTTTGGGTTTTGTGGACAGAGAGATCTACAGGAGTGCCCTAGTATCTATGCTGCCCTAATGAAGATGAAATGCTGGGCATCTAGATGCAGACCCTATAGACGCAGTCACAGAGGATTCTTATACGCTGTATAATGGTGACCGTAATAAGCCCTAGCCACAGTGATAAAAGGAGGCACAACCACAGTTGGAAGGAGCCCTACCACAGGTCCTATTACGCAGCTAAGAAGATCTAATCACAGTCCTATATCCGCAGTTATGGTAGGCTTATGTACGCTGCACAAAGGACGGCTAAACATTGTCAAAAAAGACCTAATCTAAAGAAGCCCTAATACATCTAAACTCAGTCCTGTTCATGCAAAGGATACTTATTATACGCAGTCAAATGGAGCCATCCTAACACAGCAAGGAGACCTATTATACATAGACAAATTGTGCAACCTGTTATATGCAGTCAAATGGAGTAGATGTATCCTCGGGTGGGTCTAAGGTATAGTATCCCTGTAGCAGACAACAGTACATCAGACTACCAAAAGCTTCGGTGATGATCACAGTAATAGAGAAAGTAATACTCTCCTCCTCAGTGGTATTCATCTCCATGGATGAGATCAATAACAGCGTGTTCCTGTGGCAAAGAGGATCTATGAAATCCTACAGCAGCACTAACTCGGTAAAGGAATATATTACAATAAGAAGATTCAGATCTGTCATTCTCAGCATACTTGTAACTTGATGATCTCATAACAGTATACCTCAGCGTCCTTCATTCTTGACTCAGCCACACATATTTGGTAATCACTGCCTCAGTCCGGATACACTCGTGGAAAGATGCAGCTGTAAATGATCTTGGTGATACAATTGTGAAGACCTCAATGTTGCAACAACGATGGTTTCAATATCAAGTAAGATCTTGTTGAAGGTTGCTGTAGTAATGACAATGATAGTTACATTCTCAACATTATGTGTGATCTGGGACATAGCCTAGCTGCTTTGCTAGGCTGCAAGCCATAGCAAGCAGCTAAGGCAGATATACATTTGGCAGTATAATTGTGTTGAAGCATGATGAGATCATGGGCAGTATGAGCAACATGAAGCATGATAAGATCATGGGCAGTATGATGACTATCATGATTAGTACAACATGGTGCACTACACTGTAAGATACAACAAATGGACGAGATGCAGGATCAGTTGAAGCAGAATGTCTTCAACTGATCTCATCGTTATAGAAGATGATCTATGCTTAGATCTAGATAAGTCAAAGTGTTGACTTCTATTGTAAATGTACTCTCTCTCTCTATGTGCTGAACTTTGAAGATAAAAGAAGATTTGATCAAAGGGTTTCCCCACACATTGTGGGGTTTGTCCCTGGCTCGCGCCATATCTTGTGTCCTCTTGTCTTGGCTTGTCTTCTGCGTTTTGTATTTATGTTCTATCTGCAGTTTATCGTAATGCTGATGTGATTGCTAACTGTGAAAATTTAAATAAATTGCTCAAGCATAGAACATACCTAAAATTAACAGTGATTGCTAACTGTGAAAATTTAAATAAATTGCTCAAGCATAGAACATACCTAAAATTAACACAAATGCATTCCCAAGACAAAGCATTGTAAATTAGTGTATTTTTTCTATTCACCTTGATTCATTTAGTTTAGAATAGAGAGAGAGAGATGTGGATACATATATAACATCAGGAAAAACTCATTACAAAGAAGAAACAATACATAAACTCACTGTCACAAGAACCCCACAAAAATAGTTGTGAAACCTGGTTTTATTCCTTGCCAAACTGTTGATACAAAATGTTCAGTGAGTCCCTCACTTCTGCCAAAGTCCAACCTTTACAAATAAATCAAAAAGTACATGATATAGGCAAGGAAACTACTCAAGCTAGCTATCAAGGTCGAATCCATGAGAAAAGGGGTGGTTTCAACCATATCTAAACTAAGAACATGAATATAGGCAGTGGAACAGCTTGCCTCTAAAACCAAGGTAACCAATTCATTACAGCTCAAAACCACTTGGAATTTGATGTATCTACCATATGAAGTGACCTTCAACCATATTACATTGAATTCATAATTTACCATACTTACATTTACCAAGAAATGAGGAAAAGGTGATCTCTCAAGCAAACTAGGAAAAATTTGGAAAATCAGGCAAAATTGGCAAAAACAGTTTAATGCATAGCGCCAAGATTTTAATGTGCAACTCTTTTTCTAGGCCAATTGTGGAAGGATTCCTTAAGTCCAAATTAGGTGCAGGATAGCTCGTTGGAAAGCTTGTTGAGTCTAATTTATGGAACAACTTGAAGTTCTGAATTTGGAGTCCATTTTCCCCTCCAAAAATTGATTCTCCCAAGGCTGCTTCCTATGTGGCAAAAAAGTGGCAGACGGGGCACTTTTTAGGTGTTTTTTTACCCTTTTGGAGATCTAGAATTTGTCCAAAATTCCTTTCCATTTATAAGCTTTCATATTTTTCCATGCTGATTCCAAAAATTTAAATCATTTTGCAAGAAGATGTCCCCAAAAAAAGCGCAGTGCCAATGGTGTTGCACACCTATTGGAAAAGCCTGTTTTTATATTAAAATTTTCAAAAATGACAAAAATTGCTCCAAATTTCTTGAAATTTGGCATGAATGATCCTTTTTAGATGCTTTGATGGGCCAATGATGCTTCAGCTAAGATCTTGAGCTTATCATATTCTTTCTTGCTCCTCAAGGCTCTCCTTAACCTAACTTTTAGCCTCTTTACCCTTGAATTACATATCTTGTTCCACTGTTCACCTACATTTGGAATGCCTGTTGCTTCTGAAATAATAGTAGGTGACAATATGAATGAAACACCAACAAGGTTTACCTGACCATTGTCTAGATGAGTCACAAATAACCTGGTCAGCTCATGGTGAAACTTGACCCTTTCCACCATTTCACATAAATCAAAGGGAGAGTGATGTCTGAAACATGATATGGCAAGTGGGAAAGCAAGCAATTGTCTCAAACTGATAGGATCCTCCTGGATGATATTTCCCCTTTTGTGTGGCTTTCTTTGGCACATGTTCTTCTCTGGAAGTGTCACTAAAAGTTTCCTCCTCCCTCTCATAGTATGAGTCTCTCTCCATGGGTTTTTTGGTGATGTGATAGGTGACGTGAAACGAAGGTTTGTAGTGATAACAAGATGAGTATGAAGCGATTGTAAAAATATAGGGTAAGTGAGGTGTAAGATGAGGGTTTGGATGCTTGAGGGAGTTAGGGTATATAGTTGATAAGGGAATGGGGGGAAATGGGAATGTAAGAATTGGGAATTAGGGTAAGTGAATAGTGTATTAGGGCTAGGGTTTGATGTAGAAAGTAGGGTTTAGTGAAATGAAGCTTGATGACTGATGGATAGTGAAAAAGACTTGGTAAACTAAGTGTAAATGAAGGAGAAGAGCAGAAAATGACCCTTGGTGGCTTATGAGAGGTATTTTTATCTTATTTAGGGTTTATGAGAGAAATTTTCAATGCAAATAGGGTTTGATATGAAATTATGCCAAACACACTTAAGAAATCAAGCACACTTCTTTCTTGACAACGAGGAATGGTAAAATTGTTGGCACAAGCATTAAATATCTTTGGAGGTGTTTTGATAGCAATTTAGAGGTGTTTTCAACAGGTACGCAGCGCCTGAACAAATTTGCACTGGAAACCTGCCACAGGTGCACAACGCCAATTTAATGCGTAGCGCCTTTTTGCAGACCACTTTTGGAGGCCTTCCCTGTGTCCAAATTGGGTGTGTGATAGCTCATTGGAAATTTTAGCGAGTCTGCTTTCCAAAACATCTTTAATTTGCCAATTTGGAGGTCATTTGCCCTACAAAAAGTCAAATCTCCCAAGACTAGTCAAAATGTGCAAAATGAGTCTGCCTAAATGTAGAATGTTGTTGCAGTCACCTTTTGAAGGACTTCCTCCACCCCAAATTGAGCTCATGACAGCTCATCAGAAATTTCTCTTTTTCTGGATATCATTTGACTCATCCAAAAAGTCATTTGGCCAACCAGGCTGGGAGAAATCTTGATTTTCCCAAGGTCACTCCATAGGTGCATTAACTCTCCTAAGGCAATTGTATTTTTGACATTTATGCAAAACCATGACACCTGTGTAAAATGTGAGAGAGGCTTTTCTTCTTGGGTCACTGAGGGACAAAAGCCTCTCTCAATTTTTCCAAATTCATCTTTTCTCGCTCAGAAACACAGTTTGAAGAAAAATCGTCCCTTATGTGTGATGAATGGCTTGTTCCTTGGAATGACTTCTCGAAAAATGGTGGAGATCTGATGTTCGATGATATGAAATGGCCTCATACCTTCTGATATCCCTTATGCCTCCTCTACATAGATATCTATGATCCCATAGCCAACCCTAGCTCAGTGGGAGAGGAAAGTAGGGTTTGTTCTCTTTTGCTTTTGCAGGCAGATTGGTGCTCAAGATGACTTGATGTTTGCAGTGGCAGGTGCTTGGCAATGATATCAGGTGACCAGGAGCAGCATGTGATCATTTATTACATATAGAAACCATCAAATTACATCAAATTACATGAAAAATACCAATGCTTTGTTTTACCTCAAAACAAGTTTTGAGGTTAGAACTTCATTAAGCTTACAAATTAACAATTTTTTACTTTTATGATCATCGTTAACCTCCTCATGTGTCTGCTGACCACTTTATTTATTTTGAGTGACCATGATGACAAACCCTAAGACCTAATGAAACTAAACCCTAGGACTGGTTAAAAATGAAATGAACTGGAATGATTGTCAATGACTGAAAAGATGATTGAACAAGTCAGCAGGTATATGACATGAGGGAAACTGAAATGAAACCACTACCATCAGTTGATCCATGACCTAATGGAATACATCTAATCGAATGATACACCTAACACGAATGCAAAAGAGAAATTTGATCAATGACATAAGTGTGAAGACACTGACACTAACAGATTCTGTTAAGCTTGCCCTTGAGTCAAGCCCAGGTGCATTTTCCACACTATTATACTTGCTCCATTCCATTAATAAAATGGCTCAGTTGGTTCTCATTTCTGATGTGTATTGAGTATTTGTTGATCGTTTAATTTTTTGTGTATAAATATTATTTTCTTTTGCATATTACTATTTTTTTAAGTTTGGAACATTACAGTGGTATCAGAGCTTAGATTCTTGCTCATCCATGGGAAAAAATTTCTTTGAGTGAGGAGGACCAGCAGAATATTACTTACAGAAGACAAAGGTATCAGAGTAGGGAAAGGGAGTTTGAGATTACTCTAGACATAGAGGATCATGGGAAGATTATGATAGCAGAAGATATGGGTGATCCCAAGAGCAGGGATTAGATGACTTTCTATTGTCTCTAGAAGGCTTTCAGTAATTTGGCAAAGGGGAAGAAGGAGATGTTGGACGAGATCAAGATGCAGAACCAGGAGCGGAGCACTCATCGGGAGTTTGTAGTTGGTAAGACTTCATGGGCCTCTCAACAGTTTGATCATATTTCACCTACTATGCAGCGGCCATCCTCGAGTGAGCCAACTTGAGCTACTTTAACCTATTTTATACTATTGGTTCAAGGTGAGACTGGTGGAGGAGAGGACCCATCATTGATGGGGGAGAATTTCTGGGAGTGGAAGTCCATGGGGGCAGACTTTAGAGATGCTCTAACCTTAAGATAATTTTGCAATCTCAAGCAAAACAAGAAGGGGAAAGGCTATGGTTTGTATAACTATGAGATACATCGTTCTATTGGGATAATGTATTTTCCTACATATGATGGCACTACCAAGTGCACATCATGTGCTTGGGTAGAGAATTTGGACACATACTTCCAACTGAATCGGATGATAGAGATAGAGGCCATCAATATGACCACATTTCACTTGGAGGGGGAGGCACATGATTGGTGGTTTCATGGTTTGTCCACTATGGGGAATGTCAGTGTGACCTCCTATGATCACTTCACATGGAGAGTAGTGGAGCACTTTGATTGGAAGGACCTAGATGCTCACTTTAGCAAGTTGACTCAGCTCAGAAAAATAGGGCATCCAGAGCATTATATCTTAGATTTTTTGAAGGTCTTAGTCATGGTACTTGATTTGTCATATTCTAGGAGAGTATACACATTTGTATAGGGGTTGACAGAGCCATTGAGGGGACCAGTGAAGTCTCGCAAACCATCTGCTCTTCTGGATGCAGTATCTTGTGCTTTATATTTGCAGGGGGTTATTCCTAAGGCCTGAGATCCATTTCCTTCATGCACTCCCTATCCTAAGAGGGGATGTGACACTAGAGCACCCACAGTGAAGAGAAAAGCTCAAGGGCGAGCTTAGTTGGATGACGAGATCAAGAGAGACCTCAAGAGGAAGAAGTTGTGTTTTACACTCTGAGAGCCTTGGGCACCAAGTTATCAGTGCACAACAGGAAAGGCCCATTACATTGAGGTATTCCCATACAGCGATTAGGAGCATGATGGAGAGTTGGATTTTGGTGGAGGAGACAACAAAGATCTAGCAGGGAGAGGACCACCACCACCAACACCTCATGAATGAGCATCTTTCGCACCAGTCGGGGAGTCCTAGCTTCTTTGTGCAGGATTCCAAAATTTTTTACTATGAGGATCAAAGGTATGGTGCAGGGGTAGCGTGTCTTAGTATTGGTAGACAGTGGGGCAACCCACAATTTTATTGATTCTCAGATGGTCTAGAGGAGGGGCATCACCACTACATATTTTGAGGGGTTTTCAGTCCTAATACCAGGAGACAATAACATGCAGTGGACTCAATATGTTCTCACTCTAATAGTGACTATGGGGAACTATTCGACAATAGACCACTTTTTCATGATAGATGTACTAGACATCAATGTGGTGTTGGGATTCTAATGGTTGTATTCCATTGGTCAAGTTACCACCAATTGGAAACAGTTGGTGATGGAGTTTGTTGGACCGAATGGCAAGCCGGTGGTTCTTAGGGGCATGCATTTGTACCCCACTTAGACAGTTTTGGCCCACCAAATGGAGATCTTTTTGAGGCATGGAGACATAACATGGGTAGTAGAGTTAACAATTTCATACTGGTAGTAATGGATAGATATCTGGTAGTCTTTGGAGATATATCATCGAGACAACCACCTGACAAGGGATTCCAGCACACTGTAGAGTTGGATCCTGGTGTGTAGGTAGAAATCACTAAACCCTATAGGCATCCCAAGGCCTATAGGGATGAGATTGAGAAATCCATCAAGTATTTATTGGTGTTGGGTCACATAAGACACAGTGCCAGTCTGTTTTCTTCTTCGGATGTGCTGGTGAAGAAGAAGGACGAGACTCTCTGCATGTGTACTGACTACAAGGCCCTCAGCAAGAAGATGTTGAATAACAATCCCATTCCACACATTGATGAGTTGATGGAAGATATTAGAGCAAAATAATTCTCTAAGATATATTTGTGGTTAGGGTATCATCATATCCGGGTGAGAGAGCAGGACATTCTGAAGACAGCCTTTAGGTGTCATTATGGGGATTTTGAGTTCTTGGTCATGCCTTTTGGGTTGACCAATGCACTGGCTTCTTTTCAGTCATGCATGAACCATGTGTTCCAAGGCCAGTTGAGGAGGTTTGTACTAGTGTTCTTTGACGACATCTTGATCTATAGCAAGACATGGGAGGAGCACCTGCAACACATAGAGACAATCTTCTGTATATTGGAGGAGCAGCAGTTCTATGCCAAGATGTCCAAGTGCAATTTTGGGTTGACATATATGCTTTACTTGGGACACATCATAGGTGTAGATGGGGTCAATGTGCACGATGAGAAGATTTGATCCATTCGCAATTGAATAGAGCCCCGAGATGTGACAACATTGAGAGGAGTTCTGGGCATTTGTACCTATTATCGGAAGTTCATGAAGGGCTTCTCACAGTTGGAAACACCCCTTACTGATTTGACTAAGAAAGGGGCTTTTGCATGGATAGAGGGAGCTCAGGTAGCATTTGATCACCTCAAGGAGGTGATGAGTTATTGTCTGGTATTGGAACTCCCAGATTTTACTCAACCTTTCACATTGGAATGTGATGCATCAGGTGTAGGGATTGGGGCAGTCTCATCCCAAGGAAGGCACCCCATTTCTTTCAAGATTCAGAAGCTTCTACCTCATGAGATGTCATTTTCCATTTACAACAAGGAGATGCTAGCCATAATGCATGAATTGGCCAAATTTAGACAATACTTGGTGGGGAATCGATTTCGGCTGAAGACCAATCACAACAATCTTCGCCATTTCATGGGGCATCAGGGCATCAATGATAGAGAGTAGAGATGGGTCAGCAAAGAGTACGCCTAATATTTTGATATTGAGTATGTGCGGGGAAAGCACAATGTAGTGGTAGATGCACTATCCAGGTGACTAGACGAGCTTTTGCTCATGAGCATTTTTCATGACTAGAAGGCTCAGTTATTTGTAGAGCACTCCAACAATCATTAGGCATGCAATATATTGGAGGGAATCTATGCAGATGAGCACTATAGGGTGATGGATGAGGTTATTTATTATAAGGGGAACATATTTTTGGTTTTGGGATCACAGTTAAGGGAGTGCATCCTTCGAGAAGCTCATGATTCTCCTTTGTCCAGACACCAAGGGTTTAGGAAGACGTGTATGGTAGTGAGAGAACGCTTCACTTGGAAGGGCGTCAAGGGAGACGTGTTGAGGCATTGAGGCATGTACAGGAGTGCAAGTCTTGCCAGAGGAACAAAGGAGATTTGACCCATCCATCAAGATTGTTGTAACCTCTTCCCATCTCAGAGGGGAAATGGGAGAGCATATCTATGGATTTCATCACTCGACTTCCCTCGGTGCAAGGGAAGGATTGTATTTTTGTGGTGGCTGACCGATTGACCAAGTTTACACACTTCTTTTCCAGACCAAAATAATATTCAGCCTCGCAGGTGGCAGATTTGTTCTTCAGGGAGGTCTTTCATCTACACAAACTCTCTAAGACCATAGTCAATGACAGCGATAACCGATTCATGGGAGGATTTTAGCAGGAGCTCTTCAGACTAGTCAGCACTGAGCTCACCCCAAGCACCAACTATCATTTGCATACCGATGGTCAGACAAAGAGGGTGAACCAGTGGTTAGAGGTTTGTCTCAAGAATTATGTGACAGGGCGGTAGAGGGCTTGGATTCGATGGTTGCATCTGGGGGAGTATTGTTACAACACCACCCATAATATGTCCATTGGTATGACTCCTTTCTGTACCTTATATGGTTATGATGCTTTGTCTTTTGCTGATATTTTTTTCGGAGACAGCAGGGCCCCAAAGGCCAAGGATTGGATCTTAGAGAGCCAAGATATCCTCAAGGCTCTTAAGGATAACTTACAGACATCCCAGAACCAACAAAACTTGTTTGTTGACCGGCATCGCATAGAGAGGCATTTTGAGGAGAGGGACTTGGTCTACCTTCAATTGCAACCATACCGAAAGGCCACACTAAAGCAGAAGGGGGTTGAAAAGCTACAGCTAAGATTTTTTGGCCATACAGAGTGATTAAGAGGGTTGGAGAGGTGGCTTACGAGTTGGAGCTACCACCATGGAGCAGGATTCATAACATCTTTCATGTGTCGTGCCTCAAGAGGGTGTTCGAGCAGCAGGTTACAACAGTCATGGAGTTGCCTCCACTTGATGGTGAGGGGCATTTGATCCTAGATCCAGAGGCCATCTTGGAGACTAGGGAGAGGAAGCTCAAAAGAAGGATCATCGGAGAGTACTTGGTGCATTGGAATATTTTACCAGATGAGGATGCCACTTCGGAAGGAGAGCACATTCTTGAGCACCCGACATTTCTTGGGGAGAAGCAACATTTGGGAGGGGAGGATTGTCATTTCCCTTCCTAAATTATTTTGGAGCAAGATTAATTTTTGTATTATGGGGTCAATTTCTGATCTAGTGGACCCAATTCGATTTTATTAGGAGATTAGACTTAGGAAAATTTATTTGTGTTGTAGTTAAGTTACACATGGGGGCCACCCTCACCAGGGAAATATGCACTCCCTAGTTTGATTTGCATGGAGGTGGTTAAGTTTTTCATTATTGTGGTTAAGTGAGGGCCCATGATGGAGGACGAATTGGAGGGAAAAGTGCTCCACAAAATCTATATAAGGAAAGCATCTCTCCTAATCTCATTCATCTTCTTGGTATATCAATTTCTCTTTGGTTGCTCGAGCTGCTTAGCTGAGTCACTGGTTGTTTAGCACGATTTCTTTAGTCGAAGAGTTCACCCTTTCTTTGGGGGACTTTGAGTGCCACCCTAGGAAGGTTTTATTCATTTCTTCAAGAGGAGGATCACATTGTGATTTCCAGCAGTGGCATTCACTTCTAGGTGGTGTGTATTACTGGAGGACACAGTGGAGAGGAGGTCAAGCTTGTTGGTGGTGTTTTAAAATGGAGTTTTGGTGTTAGATTTTCTGGAGACGAGGCTAGGGAGGATTGTCATTATTTGGGAGAGTTTGGGAGTTGGTTGACCTTATTACTTTACAGTGTGACTTTGGCACTACCTCAGCCAATGTGAACGCAACATTGGGAGCTCACATGCTGGGTAAAGTATCAGTCCTTGAGGTTGAGCTTTGTCATGGAGGTTGGAGGAGATACTTAGAGTGGTATTTTTTTCCCTTTCAAAGCTTGGAGCAGGATTGTGCTTCCAGTTCTTGCAAGCCATATTATTGGAGCAGTTTGGAGGGCGTAGGCCATAGAGGAGGTCAAATTTGGGAGGTTGGATTCTAGAAAAACCCTTTTTGGATTTTTATGGGTTTTGGCCAAGGAGTTTGGGGCTGAAATTTCATCATTTTCTAAGCACTAGAGACAGGGTTTCTTGTAGTTCCTTTCTAGCCATCAATGTAGTTACTAGGAGACACCACAGAGCACTAGAGGAGCATTTATTTTCTAGCATTGAGATTATTTTTTGACACCTGGGTTATGTCAATCTTTCCCTTGAGGCAAGCCTAGGTGCATTTTCCACACTATTGTACTTGCTCCATTCCATTAATAAAATGGCTCAAATGATTCTCATTTATGATGTGTATTGAGTATTTGTTGATCATTTAATTTTTCTGTATATGAATCATATTTAATTTTTCATATCATTGTTTGTTTAAGTTTGGAGCATTACATCTCTACTACAACATCTGGTACATATAAAATCACATGAGAATTCAAAATAAACACTCTAAAATATTTTAGTGCTTTGATCAATGCATATGCTTGTTTGTCTATAATATTGTACTTTAGTTCAACATCCCTCAATGCCCTGCTCAAAAAGGAGATGGGTTTTTCTTGTCCTGCATAATTCTTTTGAAGCAACACACCAGAGATATTGTGTTTGAATGAAAAAGAAAAAACTTGAAATCTTTTGAAAAATATGGACTAATGAGTAGAGGCACTTGACCTAAGGCTCTCTTGATATCATTAAAATAATTATTTGCTTGTCAATCCACTTAATTTCACTCCCTTTCTTAAGAATTTTTATTATTACTTTAAAGATTTCTGCAAAATTCAGAATAAAACATTTCTCTGAAAGTTTACTCTATCTAAGAAAGATTGCACTTCCTTTTTACTTCTTGGTTGTTCAATCTTTTGGATTTTTGTCACTCTACTGGGGTCTATCTTCATGTCGTACTTTGATACTATATGGCCCAACAGCTTTCCTTCTCTCAAGGAAGATGGGATTTCTTTGGATTAACAGAAATTTTGAATTTCCTACACTTACTAAAAATTGTCCTAAGATGTTTCAGATGGGTAGATTAAAACTTTGAGAAAATAGTAATATCATCTAGATAAATCACCATAAACTTATCTCTTTCATCAGCAAAGTTGATGTCCATTACACGTTGAAAATTGCCACTTGCGTTCATGATTTCGAATGGCAATTTAGAATACATGAACATACCCCATGGTGTGGTGAAGGTAATCTTCTCCTGATATTTTGGGTCAGCCAGGATCCAATTGTATCTTGAAAACACATCCAGCATGGAAATTCTTTAAGATCCAACCACCTTTTAGAGAATGTGATCCATTTTTGGTAAAGGATAATTATCTTTCAATGAGACTTTATTTAAATTTCTGAGATCGACACACAAGTGAATTTCCCCACTTTTATTTCTTACTGGCACCAATTTTTCTACCCAATTGGAAAATCTAAGTGGAATGATCATTTTTGTAGATAGCAGCCTCTTTACTTCTTTTTCAATCAGTGGCGGTATTTTTTGATTTGTCCTTCTTAACTTATGTTTGAAAGGTTTCTCATTTTCCTTAAGTGGTATAGTATGTTGGATAATGGATTGATCATAGCTTTTCAAATCTTTGTACCTCCAGGAGAATATATCAATGAATTCCTTCAATAATTCTGCATACTGTGTTTTCTGCTCTTTCTTCAAAGTGTTGGAAACTTTGACAACTTTTGGGTCACTTTCGGTTCCCAAATTGTAATCCTCCATCTCCCCCTCAATTGGAAGAATTCTTGGCTTCAATAATACATCATTAGAATCAAACAATCTTTCTAAAGGTATTAAGCCTCTAGGAATGAAATTATTACTAAGTTGAATAATTTCCTTTCCTGCTACAGCATTCAAATAAACTATTGTTTTGAAATTTTCATCTATAATTTCATCTTCATGCCTTTCTATAAGAGTACCGAGGAATTCATTTGTTCTCTCCATAAATATTTTGATCTGTTGATCTTCTTCAAAAACTTGCCAATGATTTGTACTATCTGGAATTGAAGGTCGGTGTCTAACATTTATCTCATATTTTTCATTTGAATACAACCGAGCTCTAAATGTATTAGTAGCCTTTGCCAGAGCATATACAATTCCATTTTTCTCTCTTGGTATCAATGAGATTTCATGTTTAGTAAAGAAGTTAGAAAAAAAAAAAAAAAAAATCCCAAATTTTGATGACTTTGCATACTTTTTGTTCTTGTGCCCTCATAGCAAAACTTTATGGTTGGGACATGAAGACATTTTATTTCAATTCTTGATTCAAGAAAGAAATATTCACATCCATCTGATGAACTGTCCATCCATTGTGACCTACCAAGACAAAGAGAGTTTGATTGGTGTCCCATTTTATTTTGGGGGCAACAGTCTTTTGATAATCAACACCTTATTTATGTGCAAATCCTTTTAACATGAGCCTTTCTTTATGCTTTTCAATCGAGCTCTATGATGTTTACTTGTTCATGTAAACCCACTTGTATCCAGTTGGTTTGATTCTAAATGGAGGATCCACTAGCTTTCATTTTCCATTCTTGATGATAGCATCATACTCCTTCTGCATTTCCTCTTTCCATACATCATGAGAAACATCTTTGTAACACTCCCTCCCACTCCCTTGAATTATTTTGGCTTCTGGAAGGTGTTACTGACATCTTAACCCAATTTCCATGGTCTGTTATGAAAATAGGGTTATGAAACTTGCTTCATTTTATAAGTTTGTGGAATTCAAAAATGACATTGATGTCACATCTAGCTCAGTGAGAGCTTTCTGGCGATATAAATTTCTCCTTGATCCGAGTTATGGATCAAAATCTATGCACAAAATATTTTTGGCCTATTAATGATGGCCACATCATGCTTGAGTTGACAAGTTTCATCACATCAAATCCTTATAGCAGTTCCACATCAAGTGACAGAACTACTCACATTGGGGAATGACAGGTCAATTTACCCATGTGACATGGAATATAATAGATATATATGTGTGTGTGTATGTTTGTGGACATGCATCATGGAATCCTCCCTATGGTGGATCCCACCTGGGTCTATGTAGGACCTGTTGAAAATAGCAACAAGAAATGATAAATATAGAAGTGCTAAAAATAGCATTGCTATAAATAGCATTTTGGGATACATTTCAATTTTATTTAGTCCCTGAACTAAAATTGAAAATTAAAATTCGAATTGATCTTAGCAGTTGTTTGAAAAATAATTAATTAATTCATCTTGAGTTAATTAGTTGGAGAAAAGAAAACACGAAGTCTATGTGAAGACGTGCAACAGTTTTCCCTTTGATTGAGGAAGTTATCCCTTAATTAAAGTGACCAGGATGAGTTGTACTTTGAGTTGTAATTAGTTAGCTCAGTGAACTGAGCTAAGTCTAGTTAGATTAGTTCCAACAATTTGTGGAATTGATTGTGAGTTCATTGAGTTAATGCGTGCATGCATGTAACTACTGCACTTTAGATAACTGAATATTCTCTCATAAATAACTCATGCATGTCAGTTCAGTTAGAGACCTAGTTGACATCAAATGATGGGACATTGTACTATCAGTTACAGGAATATTCCATTGAGGATATCTCTTGCATGCAGAAGGAATTCATTCCTTGGAGATTGCGCAGTTACTTCTGAGTTTGGTGAGTTGTGTGAGAGGTGAATTCACACAGGTGGAAACTAGAGGACCCAAGAGAAATTGCACAAGGAAATAGGAGGCTTGGAGAACTGAAGGAAGGCATATGTTGTGTCTATTCAGTCTATGAGCAGAATTGAGGGATTATACTAAGAGCTGGATAGCTTTTGAACTAAAGCTTTGTGTAATCCGAAGATATTTCGACTTTTACGATAATAGAGAGATTAGGGTTTTTAGCTAAGGCTTTCCCCAGAGTATTCTTTTGTGTTCATGTGTTATTGATTTATCATTCTCTGTTATATGTGTTCTAATTGATCTTGCTCAAAATCGATTAAGCTTTTGCAAGTTTGTTTGTAGAAGTAGATCAAGTATTTTGTTTTAGTATATTGCATTATATGGTGATCTATAGTGAGAAAGTCTACCTGGTATCAGAGCAAAGGTGATCAAAGCGAAGAACAATATACAAAGAAGGGAGAATTTTGAAGTTTGAAGTTCCTGATTATAGAAATCAAATTCTTATCACATCTCGAATTACACCAATGGCGTTCAACAGTTTGAGACTTGAATATGCCCTTGATGGTAGCTCGAATTATATAGCCTGGAAGGATCGCATCGAAGCGGTATTAGAGGACAACGGTTTGAAGGAATTCATTTATCAAGAAGACCCCAAGCCAGTAGCTGTTAATGCCCAAGAATTGGCGGAATGAAAGAAATGTGTGGCTAGAGCAAGGAGGATTCTTCTAGAGGGAGTTCGAGATCACATAGTCTCAAGTCTCCATGGGAAGGAGACACCATTTTCAATATGGAAAATATTGAAGGATCTACATTAGAACAGCAGTGATCAGAGGAAGCTGGTGCTGAAAGACAAGCTTTGGAAAATCAATTGTGAAAAGGGTGACACGATCTCTACATATCTGAACAAGCTCACCATCTATAGGGATGAGCTTGGAAGTGTAGGTTTCACGACATCCGATGATGACATGGTGAGTCTTGCTCTCCTTGTTCTTCCTAAGATCTAGCATAGCTACCAAGACTTGGTAACTGGAAGAGAGAAACTGCCAGATTGGGAATGACTTTGGTTGGATCTGATGCAAGAGGAGATAAGGAGAAGCACCAGAGGTGGATCTTCTTCAAAGCAAGATGATGAAGAAAATCTAGCCTTAGTGAGTAAGGCAAGGAAAGGGAAAGGGAATGTGTCCCATTCCAAATCTAGTTCTTCACATGGTGGGAAGAAGATTGACAAATCGAAAGTGAGATGCTTTCATTGTCATGAGGTGGGCCATTATGCTACAAATTGTCCACACAATAAATCCAAGAAGGGATCCTCGAAAGGATCGGATGGTGAGGCACTGGCCTTACAGTTCGAATTGGATTTCACCCTCATCGCATGCACGATTTCATCGATGGTAGGGTGAATTGGATTTCACCCTCATCGCATGCATGGTTTCATCGATGGTGGGGTGTTTTTGGTACCTGGATAATGGAGCCTCATTCTACATGACCGGAAATAAGAATCTTTTCAGTACCTTAGAGAAGAAGGACATCCAGATGCGCATCGAGATGGGCGATGATGGAAAGTACCGTGTTTCAGGTGAAGGTACGGTTGTGTTTTAGAGGGAGCATGGAGCTCCTCTCACCCTGACTGATGTAAAGTATGTGCCTAGTTTGAAGAATAATCTTGTGGTTGTCACTATGTTGGAAAACAAAGACTATGGTGTAGTCTTTAGTAAAGGAAATGCATTCCTAAGGCATATCAGCATTGGATAGACCAAGAGGATTGGGATTCGAGTAAAGAATCTCTACAAGCTAGAGGTAGATGACTATGTTGCATTGAGTTCCAAAGAAAAGTTGGTGCAGAGCCAAGATGTTGGGATGATATGGCATATAATATTGGGCCACTAGCACCATGGGGCCTTGAAGATCATGCAGCAAATTTCTACCGAACTTACCGAGGGAAAACTGGAGCAAATGGATACATGTAAAGGTTGTACCTTGGGTAAGAATGCAAAATATTCCTTTCAGGATAAAGACAGTAGAGTTGGAGCAATCCTGGAGCGAGTTCATACAGATGTGTGTGGGCCATTCTCTACAGCCTCCACTGCTAAACAAAGGTACTATGTTATTTTTATTAATGATTTTTCTCGTAGATGTTGGATCTACTTCATGCAGAAGAAGGATCAAACCTTCTTAAGATTTGTGAGTTCAAAGCCTTGCCAGAGAAAGAATCTGGAAAGAAAATAAGGGCCTTGTGAAGCGACAATGGTGGAGAGTATGTCTCCCAATAGTTTAAGGACTTCTGCGCAGCAGAAGGAATTAAATAGGATTTGACAGCACCCCATAACCCACAACAGAATGGGGTGGCCGAAAGGAAGAACAGATCGATTGTGGGAGCAACTCAGGCGATGTTGCATGACCAAAGCCTACCACTTCATTTGTGGGCTGAGGCATGAAATACAACATTATACTTACATAATAGAAACCCGTATTGTATACTGGGAATGAAGACACCAATGGAGCCCTTTTCCGAGAATAGATCAGATGTGAGTCACTTCAGGATCTTTGGATCATCGATTTATTGCCATGTGACCAAAGATGCCCAGAAGAAGCTAGATCTAATAGCTGAGTTGGGGATACTTGTGGGGTACACTAATACACCCCATAACTATCAGGTGTTCTTGCCTACCAGTCAAAGGACACTAGTACGTACAGATCTAAAGTTAGACGAGCAGAAATCCATGTGAGTATCACTTGAGAGGGAGCTCAAGTTGCATGCAGAGAAGGAACTTTTGGTTCCTAAAGAGGAGGAGCCTCACACTGATGCGAGCAGCTGCACGCAGAGGATCCGAGAGTGGAGACATCCACTCATGTAGAGTCTTCCAAAGATGGACAGAAATGCTCAAGGGAAGCTTATAGGTTGATGTTGGATGTGAGAGAGAATGTGGGACATCCATCTTCTCAACATAGATACAGGAGGTAACCCGAGCGGTACACTGGTTACATGGCCCTAGTTGGGGAGTGTGTAGAGACCGAACCTTCTTCATTCAAGGAAGCAGTGCAGCAACCAGTCCAGGTTGACGCTATGGTGGAGGAGTATGAATCCATCATTCAAAACAATATTTAGGATGTTGTCCCAAGACCAAAGGACAAGTCAGTAGTGAGTTCCCAATGGCTTTACAACATAAAGCAAGCAGTTGATGGGAGTGTTTAGAAACATAAGGCAAGGTTTGTTGCCTGTGGTTTCTCACAAGTCAAGGGGATCGACTATGATGAGACTTTTGCTCCTATAGCAAGGTACTCATCTATCATATCGATGTTGGCACTATCAGCACATATGGGTCGGAAGATCCATCAGATGGATGTGAATACTGCGTTCCTCAATGGCAAGATTGAGGAAGAGGTGTACATTGAGCAGCTGGAAGGATTTGAGATCTTTGATCATGAGTCACATGTGTGCCGAATCAAGAGGGCTTTCTACGGGCTGAAGAAATCACCTCGTGCTTGGTACACCAAGATCGACATCTATTTCACCAGGTTGGGCTTCACCAAGACTGAAGAAGATGTGAACCTTTACCACATCATGGTAAAAGGTAAGCTATTGATCATTGTTCGTTATGTTGATGATCTGATATTGACAGGTGATAATAATTTGATCAAGTCTTGCAAGGAGGACCTTGCAAGAGAGTTCGAGATGAAAGACATGGGTCTTATGCACTACTTTCTAGGGATGGAATTGTGCAAGAAGGACGGGGAAGTGTTTGTGTCTCAAGGCAAGTATGCTAATGATCTACTCAGGCGATTCCACATGGAGAAGTGTAAGCCCATGCAGACTCCTCTAGCAGGTAACTAAAGGAAGTAGGATGCTACTTTAGGTGAGGTAGTAGATGTTATTGTTCATCGGCAGCTTGTGGGTTCATTGATGTATCTAGTGAACACATGACCAGATTTGTGCTTTCCAATGAACTAGCTGAGTCAAGCTATGGTTCAGCCTACCAAGTTGTTTTGGAAGGCAGCAAAGCATGTGCTAAGATACCTCAGAGGCACATCTCAGTATGGATTATGGTATAGACGGACAGAGGGAGTGAAGCTTCAGGGCTTCACAAATGCAGATTGGGCATGGTGTCCATCAAACCGGAAGAGCAATTCAAGAGGAATTTTCAACCTTGGTTCAGCTACAGTTTACAGCAGGAAATAGAGGTCAGTTGCACTTATCTCAGCAGAGGTTGAATACATGGCTACCAGTCAGGCAGCATGTGAGGCCATTTGGATGCGGAAAATTCTGGTTGGATTGTTTGGTTAGAGGATGGATCCAACTATGATCTATTGTGATAATCATAGTTGTATCAAACTCTCTGAGAATCCAGTATTTCATGACAAGTCCAAGCACATTGATATTTGGTATCATCATCTTCGAGACTCTGTGGTGAAGAGGATCATGTTGTTGCTGTATGTTTCAACCGAGGAACAAGATGCAGATATTTTGACTAAGGCATTGTGAAAATGCAAGTTCGAGTTCCATAGAGACATGATTAGGGTGATAGATAATCCCTTTCTTATTGAGAGGGAGTGTTGAAAATAGCAACAAGAAATGCTATATATAGAAGTGCTAAAAATAGCATTTCGGGATACATTACAATTTTAGATAGTCACTGAACTAAAATTGAGAATTAAAATTCGAATTTGATCTTAGCAGTTGTTTGAAAAATAATTAATTAATTCATCTTAAGTTAATTAGTTGGAGAAAATAAAAAATGAAGTCTACGTGAAGACATGCAACAGTTTTCCCTTTGATTGAGGAAGTTATCCCTTAATTATAGTGATCAGGATGAGTTGTACTTTGAGTTGTAATTAGTTAGCTCAGTTAACTGAGTTAAGTCCAGTTAGATTAGTTCCAGCAGTTTGTGGAACTGATTGTGAGTCCAGTGAGTTAATGCATGCATGCATGTAACTACTGCACTTCAGATAACTGAATATTCTCTCATAAATAACTCATCCATGTCAATTCAGTCAGAGACCCAGTAGATATCAGATGATGGGATAGTGTACTATTAGTTGCAGGAATATTCCATTGAGGATATCTCTTGCATGCAAAAGGAATTCATTCCTTAGAGATTGCGCAGTTACTTCTGAGTTTGGTAAGTTGTGTGAGAGGTGAATTCACACAGGTAGCAGCCAGAGGACCCAGGAGAAACTACGCAAGTAAATAGGAGGCTTGGAGGACTGAAGGAAGGCATATGTTGTGTATGTTTAGGCTATGAGCAGAAATGAGGGATATTACTGAGTGCTAGATAGCTTGTGAGCTAAAGCTTTGTGTAATCCAGAGATATTTCCACTTGCATGATACAGAGATCAAGGTTTTTAGTTGAGGCTTTCCCCAAAGTATTCTTTTGTGTTCATGTGTGATTGATTTCTCATTCTCTGTTATATGTGTTCTATTTGATCTTCTTCAAAATCGATTAAGCTTCCGCAAATTTGTTTGTAGAAGTAGATCAAGTATTTTTCTTTAGTATATTGCATTATCTGGTGATCTACAATGAGAAATTCTACAGGACCATCCCCACTTTACCTTCCCCCTTATGCCTATACATTGAGTCTTACGATCTCCACAGGGCCCACAAGCTAGTGGCTTATTATAGGTTGTTCCTCTTTAGTTGGAGTCCCAGTCATACCTCACTTCACCAACAGGAAAAATCCACCTACAGGCCAAGACCCTAGTGGGGTCTACCTTGGGCTACTCACATCGGTCATTTCAATCAGTGGCTTGAACCATCAATGAGGTCTAGGATTGATGGCCGCTAGACCAACGAGACCCGCTCTAGACCATATTACATCGAGTTGGGGTCCACCAGCCTCAATTCAATGAGTGCATATCTATTTTCCCTGAGGCCCAAAGGCTCAATAAAAGGTGGGCCCACTTGGTCCTTGTAATATCCCCAATTTTGAATTTCCACATTAGAGAAAGAGGCAATTTTGGCATTTGGACTTAAGAGGAAAAAGGGAAATCACATCTTTAGTAGAGAGTGGGGACCAGAAGTTGAGAAATTTGACCCAAGTGGAAATTTGCACCATTGAGAAGAGAGAGAGAAGGAAGGGGTGTGAATTAGTAGAAGGTGGGGACCACCATGGGCCAACAATTATGAATAGATCTTGGGGGGCTCCATTTGGCATCGTTGATCATTTTTACAAATCAACTCTAGTTCTCTTGAGCTGCTTAGCTAAGACAACCCATGTTGTTTAGCACAAGGAATTCCAAAGAGGGAATTCAAACCTCTCTCTCGGTGGACTTTGAGAGCCACCCTGAGGAGGAATTTCTGAACTCAATGGGAGGTAAATATGTTGGAGAATTGTGGTACATTTCAGTCCATTTCTCATCTAGTTCAATTTCTAGGGAGGACGCAGTGATCAAAATTATACCACTGAGTTGGGGCAAAGAAAAGGGGTATTTTGGCCTAAGAATTTAGTAAAAATTTCCCTTAGGTTGGACTAGAATTTGTGGAGATTTTCAGGGCTAGAATTTGGAGCTTTTGTGAGATCCAAATATGCCACTCTAGGGCCTGTGCAGTAGTGACACTGGGTAAAACTTGTGGGGTTGAATACGTCATGCTTGTGCAGTTTTTTGGGAAGGAAAACCACTCACCTCTCTGGAGGTAATTTCCAGGGTAGTTCTGCAATAGATTGAGGAGAACCAAGTGCCAAATATAGAAGTTGAAGTGTGGGGGATGTAGTTTCTACCAAGAAGGGTGTAGCACCAACAATTGGGTAATTTTGGGAGGTCAGAATTAGCCCAATTCCTTTATGGGTTTTTTGGGTCAAGGGTTAGGGAGTCTGCTCCTAATTTTACAGAACTTTTGGAGAATTTTTGGAGGATTTTGGTGCCCCAAAATATACTACTATTTCACACCTAGTTAGGAGAAGTGAGCTTAAATTTTGGGTCCCAAGTGGTCCGTGAAATTTTCCCAAGAATTTTTGGGTTTTTGGTGGAGGGCTCAAGATTAATTTGGCAAAATTTTCTGAGCACTTTTGGAGGCTCAAACAAGGGTTTCTTCTACCGAGCAGTTGCAGAATTTCCAGGGCCAACGCAGAAAATTTAGGAGAAGCATTTCCTCTACATCTGGGTAGCATCTTTCTCACTTGGGATTATTTAGCTTGCTTTGGCAAGCCCAGGTGTACACATTTTATGCATTGTACCCTTCTCCATATATAATAAAATGGCTTAATTTTTGTGTAGTTTCAGTGTAAATTGTGGGTGTTTTATTGTTGTTTAAATATTTTGGTGTTGTATGGTATTTTGCTTTGTTTATCTCTATTATTTCCTTTTCGGAACCTTACAGTGGTATCAGAGCCATAACATTGGCCCATCCTGTGGGAAACCCTTCATTATATGACAAGACCAGAATATATATATTAAAAAAAAAAAAACCTAAGAAATCATGGGATCCAGAAAAAGGTTAAAATTAAAAAAAAACATGGTAGCAACCTTAAAATGAGGTGATTAGGATGCCAAAAATGATGATCGGTGTGGGGAAGAAGTTGATTCATACAACAATTGGGAATCAGTACCATTCTCAATTATACAACAATTCCATTATGCCCAAAATTGTGGATAATGCATCAAGATGGCAAGAAATGATTGCAACTGATGTGTTGTTACTAGTAGAAAATTGGAGGGAATATCAATAATTGGGACAGGGAATTCAAGTGTCCCTCTCTTTTTGGGAGTTTTGTGAACTAAGAGACATGCACAAATTAGTGGGAATTTAGTGGAATTATGTAAGGATGGTGAGGAGGATTAAGGCAGAAGATGAAAGAGTAATTGAAGGGGCCATGGTTAGAAAAGAGACAATTGAGCATACACTCGGTGAGATGTCATTCGTTATTGAGGTATCCATTGACAAGGTATACAGTGTTATGAACGAGTTCTCATGTGATAGAAATGAACCACAGGTTGATGAGGTGTCAAGAGACATCTCCATCATTATTGAGGAGTTGATAGCTACAGAGAAATAGTTGGAGGCTCATGTTGAGTCCATGATGGAGGAGGATGTGCAGCCATCCTTTGGGCTAGACATTAATGAGGGGTAGCATAGAGGCCATGCATTGGGATTTCAGCACAATTCAATTCAGAGGCACACTGACGTGAAATACAACATTGGATTGAGGGAGGAAAATTTTTCTAGACATACCCAAAGGGATGGTTAGGTTATCAGGACTGAGTGACATGAGTTGAGCATGACACAACATCAGTTTGGAGGGCTTGTTCCTTCCATAAGGGAGTGTACATTCGATTCCTCCTTTGGGATTAGATGGCAAGAGACACTGAGAAGGTACCCAATGGAGAAGGCTAGGAGGTTGGATACATCCATAGCCACATTTAAGAAGAGGCCATAGATTACCAGAGGGACATGAGGGCCCTATTGTTGTTGGGATCCAGGTGTGATTTTCCATCACATCATAGAGCCGATAGGTGATGGATATGATGTTTGGGCCCACACACATTTTCAAATCTCCATTAGAGCCTCGGAAAACACTAGTGATTGTAGAAATTTTGAATAATAAACACATATTCAATGGAGATTATCCTGATCATGTACTATTGTAGAATACATACACAATACATAAGCTCCTCTACGTTGATCATCAATATAGCAGCATCAATAACAATAAAACATCAAGAGCATGCACACATTAACACAGTATGTAACCCGGGGAAAGCTTACAGCTGAAAACCCCACACTATCTGTATATTAATGATTGAGAACATGTAACAATACATAGTACAATACTCCTCACAAGTACTCAGTACTATATCCACCTGTTACACATAATACAGCTCAGATCTGATCTCCAAATCTCCCTCGTTGCTTGCCTGCCTCCACTGCGCAATCCTACAAGAGAATGAATGATAATGGCTCAAGCAAACTCGTATTTACTTGGCAAAATCACATGAGCACAAGCTACAATTTCCCTTGGCCTCATTGGCATTACTCAATCCATTGCATGTGCAAATCTCATGCACAACTGATAGTCACAACTCACCCTTTCACTTACCTCTAACACTTGTATCCACTGAACTGTCCATGCACTGAGTTAACTGATGTATTTTTACGTTGCATTATGAGTTAATAATTAGTTTAACAACTCATCATTAGTCTATTTGCAATTAGACTAATTACAACTAGTTTAACCAAGTCAAACTGAACACAACTCCATCAACTCCACAAAACTCAACTGATTGAGTTCTAACTGAAGTCATGCATGCAACAACTCAACTGACCCACAAAGAAAATGTATTTCCTTCTGATAGCTGCATGTGCCACATCTGTAGCTCAAACTGAAGTGCTCCAAGAGAATAAGATAAAGTTTATAGTCTAAATATTATTATAAGATAATAATATTTGACTGCTCTATAATTAGACTTGACAGTGTCACCGTTGTTTTCTAAAAATAGAATTCCATCTATTTTTTCCAACTTGACCAATCATCCATAAACAACATCCTGCAACTCATAGACATGATCCATATGTCTAAAAATAGACTTTGCGCCATAATTTGCCTACGGGCCCATTTAGTGAAGGCGACTCTTTTCACTAAGCTCCATCATCTTGTTGCAATCTCAACACTCCCTCTCGAAAAGATATGGATTATCAGCAACCCCTATCCTGCC
>APFE031410032.1:186296-204632 GCA_000404065.3 Pinus taeda | reverse complement strand
GCAACTCTCTTATCATTCTTGTTCTTTATGTTGATGATCTTATTCTTACTGGTAGTGATCCCAACCTTATAAACCATGTGAAGTCCGGCCTTAAAAAGAAATTTGAAATGACAGACTTAGGACACTTACACTATTTTCTCGGTCTTCAAGTCTTGCAATCCAAGGAGGGTATTTCCCTTTCCCAGTCCAAGTATGCTTGTGATATTCTTCGTCATTTTCACATGGAAGATTGTAAGCCAGCTCCTTCTCCCTTTCAGTCGGGAGTCAAACTTTCAGTCTCTTGTACTTCTCCTGAAGTTGATGCTACCTTATACCGTCAACTTGTAGGAAAACTCTTGTATTTAACCCATACTCGTCCTGACTTTTCCTTTGCTGTTGGCCTTGTTGCTCGTTTTTTGCAAAACCCCCGTGAAAGTCATTGGAAAGCAGCTAAAAGAATACTTCGTTATGTTCGAGGTACAATACAGTTTGGGATTCATTACAGTGCCAAAGCAACTCCTCTATTAGTTGGTTTCACTGATTCTGATTGGGCTGGTGACCCTGATGATCGGAAGTCTACTGCCGGTTATGTCTTCACTCTTGGTTCAGGACCTATTACATGGGCTAGTAAGAAACAGGCTGCCATTTCTCTTTCGTCAGCAGAAGCAGAGTATCGTGGTGCCATGGAAGCTAGTAAGGAAGCCTTGTGCCTTCATCAGATCCTATCAGAATTTGACTTTGAGCAGTAGCATCCGACTACACTTTGGTGTGATAATCAAAGTGCCATTCAGCTTTGCAAAGATCCAGTTCAGCATCAGCGCAGCAAACACATTGAACTACACATGCACTTCATCAAAAAGCTCATTCATGACCATGTTCTTGAAGTGCAATATTGTTCAACAGATGATCAGGTTGCAGACATATTCACAAAGGCTCTCACAGAGGCAAAGTTCACTAAACTTCGATATATGCTTGGAGTTTAGGAAGTTGCCACTAAGGGGGGATAGGCTCTAGTGCCTCCTTCCTTCTCCTATTGTGTCATATTTGTAAATCCTTCAATCCTATCCCAAGTTGTTCTTAAGGGGGGATGTTAGGATATTCCGACACATAGGAAATAGTTAAGTTCAACTTGGTCTAGTATAGAGTTAGGTATAGAGTTAGGTAAAGTGTGTTTCTTTACCGTTGTACATTTTGTAACTTACAATCCGACGGTCACGATATGTAGTGATCCGACGGTTCATTCTCTCCTCGGTATTACCGACACTTGATCCGTGGCTTGACACCCGATTGGTCCATGAATTCTATTTAAAGCGCATGGAGGGTCATTTGTAGGTTAACCGTGCATGAGAGAAGCTTATGTAAATTTTCATTCTTTTATTAATAAATTGCCTGTAGTAGCCACGTTGGCGCAGGCCGTGGACTGTTTCCCTCTCTGAGGGTTTTAACCACGTCAAAATACTGGTGTATTGATCTGTGATCTGTTTGTGAGCGGTGTCCTTTTGGTGTTCTGTCTGAGGAACTTACCCTGTAAATTCCTACACTATTCACGGCTCTGATAACCTTTGCTGTGATACTATGTACAAATTCTCAATGTAGATTAACCTGATAATGCAATATAACTAAAGAAAAATACTTTAATATACTTATACAATCAAACTTGCGGAAGCTTAATAGATTTGAGCAAGATCAAGTAGAACACATATAACCAGAAGCATAATCAATGCATATGAAACACAAAATAATACTCACGGGAAAGCCTCAGCTAAAAACCCCACTATCTATATTATCATACAAGTGGAAATATCTCAGGATTACACAAAGCTTTAGCTCTCACAGGTAGCTAGCTCTCACTACAATCCTCACAAATTCTCACAGGCAAAATAGACTTCTCATTAAGTCCTCCACACTGCCCTCCAAGCTCCTATTTCCTAGTGTAGTTTTTCCTGGGTGATCCTACTGTTACCATGTGTAACAATAATCACTCACACTAATCTTACACCCTGTAAAACTATGCAAATCTCAAGGAATGAATTTCTTCTGCATGCAAGAGTTTTCCTTATAGGAAAATTCATGCAACTGATAGTACATTGTCCTTGTCTTTAATCTCAACTGGGTCTTTCTCTGAATAGACATGCATGAGTTATTTATGAGAGAATCTTCAGTTATCTAGAGTACACTAGTTTGATGCATGCATGCATTAATTAACTGAACTCACAATTAGTTCCTCAAACTGTTTGGAACTAATTTAATTGGACATAACTCAGTTCATTGAGCTAACTAATTACAAATCAAATATAACTCATCCTTATCTCCTTAATTAAGGGATAATATCCTTAATTTAAGGGATAACTGTTGCATGACTTCACAAATACTTCTAGCTTGAATTTCTCCAACTAATTAATCCAAGATGAATTAATTAATTATTTTTTCAAGCAGTCGGTGAGACTAAATTTGAATTTTTATTCAAGGACAAATTAAAATTTGAATATTCTTGTTGCCATATTTCAATAGGCTCAAAGGGAGTCTAGCCTTAGAGGGATAATCCCTATGGATGTTTCGGATCTTCAGGTTCAGATGTGATGAGGCAAAGGCACTACCAATATTGTCAGGTTCATTCTACAGGGTATGTTGCAGTGATGGATACCAGATGGGCTAGTGTCACCAGATGATGATGGTTACTTCCTAGTCTATGAAGTAACTCCCTCACTAAGAGGGAGTGTTGTTTTTGTAGCTTGGGAGGTGCTCCAACAGTTGAAGATCAAGAGTTTCGAGGAAGGAGCTCCACAAGTGGCCTTGTCGCCTTGAAACTCAAGCTTGGGGTTTTGCACCCATCGTGATTTGGGACAAAACCATGAGAACATTTCAACATGTGATGGATGAGCATGATAGCTCTCATCGAGATGAATCCAATGCAATAAAGATCATCTAATTCTAAGTTGTAGAAATGGAGATATGAATTTTTGAAGTCTAGAAGTGGGTTTTGCACATATATGGTCAAGTCATCTTAATGATAATAAGCCACATGACAATTTTACAAGCCCTATGTTGGATGTTGGAAGAATACATTCTATTGGGTATAAATAAGAGGTGATTATGTCTCATTTAGTACATCCATTTGTGCAACACAAGAGCTCGTTAGAGGAGTGGACAAACTCAGAATACCTATCTTTGTCTGGGTCGCAAGTGGGAGAGAATTTCAGCAAGGGAAAGCGGTTGTGTAGGATCCTTTTGAGGTTTTTTTGAAGGGTTTTTCACACTTGCAGGGAGGTCAAGTAATTCAAGGTCACAGGTCTCTTGGGGCAATAAAATGGTAAGGGAAACATGTTTTGTGTGGGTTGCAAGCATAGGCATGGAGATGTGGTAGGCTATAAGTCTTATAACCACAAAATAGTGCCAATGTGGGGTTGTTTTGGAGCAAAATTGTGCCTAGAACAGCACAACATGTTTGGAGGATTCTTCCTTAGTGGGGTCACAATTATTAAGGGTTGTTTTGGTTCTTGATTAAGAGTTTTTGCAGCATGCTATGATGCCCTAACCAGTCACAATTATAACAGCAAGAATAAAACAGAGCTGGAGCTACATTTTGTCTTGTGTTGGGTCATAGATTTGACTAGCTTTGGATCAAATTCATATGAAGGTTGTGGAAGCCATGTGTTAGGGTTGTCTTGGGTGTTAAGAAAGCCCAACTATGATCAGATATCACAGTGGAGTAATAGGCGTCCTAGGAGAGGACTAATTGGAGAAGTTTGTTAACAGCCATGTGGAGAGATTTCCTAAGTGTCGGATGCCCTAACTAGGAGCAAATGCTACAACGAGGATTGGTCACTTGTGGTCTGTTGGAGGGAAGCGTGAGAGTGGACCAAGTGTGGAAGTGATTGGAAATATATGGTATGTTGGAGGACATCGTGATAGTTTCTAAGTTAGAGTCTGGTGTGCAACACTTTGATGGAAAAAAGTAGTTTCTAGAGTGGCATTTATTGAACTCAAGGGTATGATTAACCAAGAGTAGTTTGAGTAGCCTTAGACTTATGTGTGGAGAAGGACTTCTACAGAATATGATGATTAGTCCACCTAGCCCGTGCTCATTGTGTGAGATGGATATCTTGCAGTCATAGGTGGTAGCGCTCCATGCCCTATTCTGGTCTTCATTGGAGCAACGCAAGAAGACAGTAGTGGGCTAAAGTCGCTAAGTAGCTGAGGAGTAGTAGTAGGAAGATGAGAGTTGTTCACAAGTGGAGTTGTGAACAACTCAAGTTGAGTCTCTATGTGTTGTGCCTTTAATGGACTAAGGCACAACTAGGGAGCATATTGACCGTCAAGGTTCAGTGACCAGATTGACATGGAACATTGATAGAGGCAGGATATGCAGATCGGGGGTCAAAGGATTAAGCAGGTATAGGGTATGATTGAGAGGAGATGAGAGTGTCAACTACATCAGCCAGATGGTCAGAGTCTCTTATTGAGGGTAGATTGGTTTTTGATAGACTGACACCAAGGCCCAGTTTTGTATCTTGTACTGGTGGATGTATGAGGGCCATTATCCCTGGTAAGGGAACCTTAGACTATTGTATTATATGTTTTTTAATATCATGAAGTTGGGTTGAAAATTGTAAAAAGTTGTCTATATTTTATGCACGTGACATTTATTGTTATTTATATTCCACTATTTTGTGCACGTGAGATTTATTGGAAATTCAACAGTATGCAGAGGCATATGATGTTACACAGTAGGGTCTTGGAGTGTTTCCTCTAAGGAGACTTATGGATAGAGACACTGGGCATATCTTTGGGTGTAGTTCAACCAATATCGATAGGGACGCAGATGAGTGATGCTTAATGGTATCCATGGGGAATCACATGCCTATCCCTCTTCTACATCACTTACAGGCACATATGATTTGGTTGTTGTCCCTTCACACTTTGGGCATGAGCAGCAGGGGGCTAGGAGCTCACTTGAGATATGTGGAGGAGACTCAGAACATTAGAGGAGAGACACCTCAATTATGGCATTGGATTAAGCCATGAGCTAGAAGGTACAGGTTTGGGGAGTGCATGGGTTGTTGCAGCAATAGTGTATGTTTCACCCTTGAGTTCACACTTAACGAGATACATGACTGATCTAATTTAGAATATTATATTGTTGTGCTAAGATCCTCATATTAGAAACAAAATGCTTTCATTATGCTTAAGGATTCATGAATTTTTGCAAGAGAAATGATGAGTTTTTATGTTAATTTTATGATAAATTTAACATAAATAAGAGACTAAATAGTAGCATAAACATGTACAGAACATCATCGAAAACACATTACAACAAGAACATGATAACGGAGTTCACTCCTCCTAGGCTATGTCTCCTTGGTCTAGCTTCCAATGGCTTGGGCCTCTCTATTATGGTCAAAAGTGTAAAAATATGTGTTTACAATGCTCAAATTCTTCTGAAACCTGCTCCAATGAGTCTGGAATGTCCAAAAATGGCTCCCTAGCCTCTTTTTGTCCTCATTTGGTCAAAAAATTTCTTAGTTATGACTTCTTTTAATCTTTCCACAATTTCCTCCTCCAAATTTGGCTAACTTCTAGTTAAATTCATTATATGGAGTTAATTTTGGCAGTTCCGCCGAAATTGGCAGTCTCGCCAACTTCCCTGCCTATCTCACAATTAGGATTGAGTGGTTACATGCAAGGTGGTTAGGTCTAGCAATCAAGGCAACGGTTTCGAAAACTCCATCACAAATTTCAATAAACGAGAATCGATGGGTCTTATGGTTTATGAACGAGGTCGTGGGTGATGTGCAATTGTGATAAGCGGTGGACCCGAGGGAACTATCAACTGCAGTATAATCTGTATTGCATTTGGAATATATCACAATCAGCGAAGCAAAGGTAATTCATATAACAAAACTTGCATTGTGCGATATGCGATTGCGATATCGCAATCGTAACCTGATCCTGTCGAGGTTGATTCTGTAACCTTTCCCTATTTTGATGTTGATGAGCACTAGTATTGCAGCAAGAATGTTGCAACTCCTGGGGCTACCAACTTTACTTTATCAACCCGGGTTTCATACAAACTTGGAGGTGACAATGCTATATACGCAAGTAGATGAAATGGGTCCACTCTTTGTCACTGTTGAGCTTGCAATAGACCACTATGGTTTCTTAAACCAACATTATATTGATTTAGAAGAAGTTTAATTACCAATGAAGAAAGGGGAATTTTACCCTAATTAAAAGAATTGAAATATTGTCTATTGTAGTAATGAAAGACTGAAATAAATGCTTTAAACACACCACTCATCTAACTATTTGTTAAGATATCTTGTTTCAGAATAATTCTAAGATAACATGTCTGTAATCTTAACTATCCTAGGCATGCAATCTGATATAATCAAACACTAAACTGTTGTGCTTATGAATGAACACAATAACGGTTTTTTCCTTTTTGCTCTCTTTTCTGTGAAAATATGAATGCTAAATGTTCTTGGTGGTATGTCAAGTGGGTTAGAGATGGTTGTGAAGGGTTAGATGGCTTAGGAGGCAAACAGGGGTCTTCTCCTAACTTTCTAGATGGATTTTCCTCAAATCGTCCTCAAAGCAAGCTACTACAGGTCATCCTACAGGATGTCCTAATGCACTTACAGGATGTCCTAATGCTCCTATAGGATCCCCTGTATTCCTACAGAATCCATCTCAAAGCAGAAGGAGGGGTTTGCAAGGTGGTATAAGGCTTAGGGAAGGTGAATCATGGAAGAAATAAGGCAAGGGAGTGGCTAGGACTTCCTTAGAGCTCAAACCAAAGTTTGTGAGATGGTTGGACTTGCTCAACAAACCTGGAAAGTTGTTCTTATGGAATGATGAATTGATTGATGGACTTAGTGGTTGTTGGTGATCATGGATGAATGAGGTTAGGTTGGGGTTGTTGACATCAGATCTTCCTGCACTATCAAAACTCCTGAAATACATACATCACTAGAATTTACCCATGGATCATGTCAAACAAGAAATATTTCCAATCAACATAAGAAAACAGAATTCCATTATTTAGTTGCCTAGTTCAAGCATGGAAATACTTGCAGAATATTGTGAAACACCATGAGATCTAATATAAAGCTGGAGATATTAGAAATAACAACTGAAACCTATTCTTGAAAACTGAAAAGATGTTGGTCTATTTAGCAGAAAACTTTAAATTAGAATTCAGTCTTTTTGAGGCTGAATAGGAGTTTTTCCTCAAACCATGGTCCCTAAAGGGAGGAGTGAGGCTAAATCCACCTTCTATCACCCTTTTTGGTATTCCTTTATCTCTCTAAAGCTACTGCTAAACATATGCACAAATGGAAGCAAACTAATCAAATTCACCACTACTTGCAATGAAACAATGCCAAAATCAATTTAATAATTAATATATGAAATAACCTAAACATACAAGTAAAATAAGCGGAACCTTTATTGCTAGGGTTGGGCCCTAACCCAAGAAGTTCAGCCCTCTGAGTCAACTCAGTGCTGGATCAAGGAAATGTTCATTCTCATTATCATATCAAAAATTACATAACAATGTTTCTCCATAATCCTTTAACTCAAAAATGCTTAGTGCTCTTACATAAAAAATCTGAATCCTAATGAGGCTCTAGGCCTCCTATGTAGGCTTGGCTCCCAAACTCAAGATGAACTGATTCTTAACTGTCACTGGCTCAGTTTCCCATGATCTCGATGACTCAGCTACTTGTAACTTTGAGCTAGTGTGATTTGATTGAGGGATATTCGAATGAGTGAGGATTTAATGAGGAATATCCATCTCCTATAATATCTCCTTCTTGTCTCATTCGATTTCATGCATCTTAATTAGCCAAAATTGCCATGATTTTCTCCCAAAAACCTGTCATCAATGCACATTAGACCACTAGACATAAAATCTTACTTTTACTCATCTCATTAAGAAAAATATAAATAAAACATGTAAGGAATTATGAGAAGAGTTGATTTTAGTAATCTTGGAGGTGTATTAGGGTCCATATAGTTACCCAATGATGAAGCTCATCATCAACCCCCTACTAAAAGTGTTACTCATCCTCTGAGCAACTTAATCTATGCCCATGTCCTTCATTGCTCTGGTGGCCTCCTTGACATCCCATGCTTGTGTTGTAGTTTCCTCTTCTTGTGAATAAAATATTGCCTTCCTCTTTATCTCTTCCCACTGCTTTCTTTCTTCTTCTCTCCTCCCTTCCAACATTCCTAAAAGAAGTGGTGGACTGAGTCTCAAGCCAATCCAATTGACTTTGAGTCTTTGTAGAGCTTGGTTATACATGGATGTTCTATTTAGTGCCTCTCTTATTCTTTGAGGAGAATGGTATTCTCAGATTTTTAGGTTGTAAGGCAAGGTGTTCCACCTCCTTTCGCAAGCTTCCATGAACATGTCTTCAAAGTGTGCGACTGCTTGTTCTTGTGTAGCAAGGTACCTAGGTGCAAGTTTAGGATCATTTGAAATGAGGTTGTGGGTGTTGATGACAACCATTGGGTTAGATTTTTCAGCTTTGATCATGACAGGTTTCATCTCTTCTCTTACCTTTACCTTTTTCATTTCTGTAGCTCTTGCCTCCTCATGAGTCATCTAGGATGCTAAGGCCATCAATTGCAAGTCTCCTAGTTTTGAATTTGGGTCCCGCATATTTAAATCTGTCAAGGTAGTGTTGTGTAGGTAAAACTTAGACATTTTCACTCTATCTTCCAAGGTGCTTTGCTCACTGAGATCAATGAAATGTCTATAGTCCTGGAAGGGCATAGTGCCTTTCTGTGCTAAAGTCTTGATTTGGAATTGTAGCCATTCTTCCTTGAGATACAAAGCATAAGAACTTATTGGCATCCTACACTCGATTGCATCCAAGGATAAACTAGTCATAGTTCCAACTAGCTTTCCCTTTCTTTTAGATGTCCTCTTAGCCATGCATTATCTGCTTCTAAATGAGATTTCATCATTGCTTCTCTATCCCTTATGCTACTCAGCTCTTTGCCCATATATTTCAATTTTTCCTCCATATAGCGTACACCCTTGCCTCCTTTTGATTTATAAATTTGCATCCACATGTGTGTCCTTGCCCTCTCTCTTTCAAGCTCAAAGAATAAGGGAATGACAAAATTTTGTGGGATTACCCTACCTCCTCAATGAATTTGTAGTAGGACTTGAGGTTGGTTGTAGACTAGGTTCCCTCAGTTATTGGTCTTCTTCCTTTGTTTCTTATGGAGTGATACCTTCTTGGTCCCTTTTTTGTACATCCTGTAGGTTTCACAAGGTTTCTTGTAGGATGGCCTCTACTTCCTATAGGTCTACTTGTGTCTCTTGTAGGATACCTTTTCCCTTTGATGAGGCTGACCCTATGATAGGCATCCTAAAATAAGTGATGGAAGATTTGGAAGACGCTTGTGTTGGTGATCCTTCTCATTGGTTTTTCTCTAGAGGCGCTGCCTTTTCTTGTTACTTTGGTGAGCCTTCAATGACAATAGGAGTTTTGGTGGGGGTTTGAGGTCTTCCCTGACTAATCCTTGTGCTCTTTCTTGTTCTGAAGTATAGTGGATTTTGTCTTTGCCTCTTCCCTTTTGACTTGATAGGTGTACTTAGGGTAGTAAGAGCAGTTTTTGCCTCTTTCCCATTGGGTTCTCGAGATACCCTTGGTGTTTCTTCCCCTTCTTTGCCTTGAACTGTAGGCCTTTTTTCTTCCTTTTGTTCGGTTTCCTCTTTTCCATTCTCCTTCTCATTCTTATCTTTCTCTTTCTCTTCTTCCTCTAGTTCCTTACTCTGCTCATCTGTCTCTTCTTTTGTTTCTTCTTCTGCCTCTTCTTCATTCTCCTCCTCCTTTTCTTCCTCTTTTTCCTCTTTTGTTTCCTCTTCATTTTCTCCTTTTCTTTCTTCTTCATTTTCTTATTCTATTTCTTCTTCCCTCTCACTAGCAGTGGGGCTTTTGTCATATTCAAGAGCTTGGATTGCCCCTCTTGCTTGCATCTCTCTGAAGGTTGTCCATGTAATAGGGAGTCTTCGGTTTTGTAGAGCATCTTCTAGGATGAGTTTGATCAACCCATGATGGGCTAGTTGTTGATGTTTTCCCTCCTACACTTTGATGCTCATGTATATCATTGATTGAAGAAGAAAGTAGGGTATATTTAATCTATTTTGAGGAGGTTTGTCTACTCCAAATCTCAATTCTTATTCTTGGAGGGGTCTAAAGTGGTATCCATACACCACACTGCATCTCCCTTCACATGATATGTAATTAATGAGGTGGTAACTATCTTCATTCCAAGGGTATGATATGCTTCCTCTTCTGAACCCATTTTTGTCTTCCATTGGCTCCTCCCCTTCCAAAAATAATTTCTTCTTTGAAGGGTGTTGTTACCCTTATCTTCTTTTCTCCAAAGTAACCCTAAAGGGAGGGTAGTGATTATGCTTATAACTTCAGGAGTGATTTCTACTGATATGCCTTTCACCACACCACTGGCATGGGTCCTAGTGAGGGGTATGAGTGACAGAGCAAAGTCTTTGGCCACCTCATCATGTTGGTGGATCCTTACTGTGTTTGTGGGTTCTCTCTTGCTAAAACCTCCTGTCATTTTTCCCTTGTAATTGTGGAGGCTTCGATGGATATAATTCAAGAATTCTAGTGGGTGAGAGAGGTTGGAGTGTTAACTTTGAAATACAATTCTCCTAGACTGCAATTTCCTTAATCAAATAAGGATTTTTCTTATTTTTAAATGGAAAACATGGAAGGTATAGCTTGTGCCTTACTTGTTACATTCCGTTGAGGACAACCTTTGATTTCTCCTCACTTTAGTGCCCACTGATAATCCTGTAGATTGACTGCTTTGTATCCTGTAGCTTTTCCTGTAGGATACTATAGGTTTTCCTGTAGGATCTTATAGGTCTCCTGCACTGCAAAATGTTAGTTGTCTCCTATAGGTGTTTCTTAAAGAAGGCCGAGAGAAGCCTCTTTTCGATGAATTCTCAAGATTTCTAATGCTCTCTTTGCATGGGAATCAGTCTTTTATTTCCTTATATGGATGATCACGTGGGATGGTGTGTTGGATGTCTAAGTACGAGCACCTCCTTTTGGACCATTGGTCCCACTATCATTCCATCATTCCACCTTACCTCGTAATCATCTCCCACTTCGTTCCTCCGTAACTTAACCATTTTTGGCTTTACCTCCTTTTTCTTCTAATTTGATTGCTATCAAGTGTGAAGTAGTCTAATTGTTTTCTCCTCGTCGACTGGACGAAGGTGGCCAAGTGAACTGGCCACCTTTTCTTATAAAACCAACTCTTACATAATCCTATAGTTTTGATCATATCATACTAACGAGAGAGCATGAGTAAGATGACATACATGTGGGTAATATGCTTTGATGATGATGCATGTTGGAGAATGGTGTCTCTGTGTTGTATATTTTCTGCATATCCTTCTTTGTATTGGCCTCTTTTGATGTGCAGGTGTTGGAGAGTGATGTTGGTGATCTTGTCTTTGCTTCTGAGCTCTGGAGGAGCTTCCTCAACCTTGGAATCTTTGTTTTGAAGATGGATGCAAACCTAGGAAGTTTCCTTTGTAGAATAGGTTGCTATAAGATTTCCTAAGGGAAACCTACAAGATGTCCTGTAGTTGCCTCTCCCTTAAACTTTCATACTTTTTCTCACTTTTGGAGCATGAGGGTTGTTGACATGAGTAGAGAAGGGTTGTATCAAATGGTAGGTGAGAGTTGTGGTCTTTAGGTCTTTAGGTCTTTAGGTATTGTCCCTCTATCCTCCTCTCCCTCTTCTTTTTCTTTTTTTGAAAACTGTATATATATATATATTTTTTTGTTGAATTGACTTACTGGATGGATGCAGGGGCAACATGGTGATGGAAGGCATGGTGATGATGTAGTGGAGTGAATGTTTTTTTTTCTCAAACACAGGCTTGTCATCCCCTTGCTCTAAGATCACTTTTCTTGGGATTTCAAGGCCACTATAATTCCTACAGGAAACTCCTGTAGTTTGTAGGGAATCCTGTAGGACTACAGGGAATCCTGTAGAAAACACAAAGCCTATGTAAACTAAGCTAGAGGATTTCATAAATGGAAGAATGGATGTAATAATGAAGAATATGATATGGAAGGATTGAAATATGGATTTTGTAGGTCCTTTTGTTCCTCTCACGCTGAGCTTATTCTCCTTTTTATGACCTACAAACAACATTTCCAAAAAAAAATTACCTTTTCTTTCTTTTTTCATTTTTTTCTCTTTTCTCTTTTTTAGAAAACAACTAGTCTATCTCCAAGGAGGTTTTCATCCTAGTTTCCTACCCTCGGTGCCTAAAAAGAGTTTTTCACCCAGAGATGTTTATATTTTTTTATTTTTCAACACCATTGGGCCGCCTCAAGAGGTTTTCAACCCAACAGTGGGACTTAGGTGCCTCATGGAGGTTTTCACCTCAGTCTCTTTATTTTTTATTCTTTTTTTCTTTTTTTTCTCTCTCTTTTTTTCTCTTTCTTTTTTGTCAGGGACTTGATGGGGTGGAATTTGAGACTTGCTCCACCACCATCACTGTCTTGTTGATTCCATTGATGAATTATTGCTTTGACAAGGGTTTCTTGTAGACCTTTAATTTGTACCCATTGACAAGTAAAGGGATAGCCTTTGCATCAATGGTTCTTATCTATATTGAACCATTATCATGACAATTTTCTATGGCATAAGGCCCTAACCATATAGTCCTTAACCTTCCTTTAAAATCCTTGTACCTGGAAACATACAACAAAGCCCAATCACCTTCTTCAAACTGCTTGTCCTTTACATTCTTGTCATGCCAAAGTTTCCTTTGAACTTGAGTCACCTCTATGTGCAGGAGGGCTTGCATCCTAAATTCATCTAACCCATTCAACTGGAGAAATATTTCTTGTTGTGCCCTGGTGAGATCTAGATCTAGTTGTGCTTCCATTCATAAGGTGTTATATTCAAATTCAATGGACAACAGGGCTTTCTTCCCATAGACCAGCTCATAATGAGTGAATCCAGTGGTGGTCTTCCAGGTGGTATCATAGGCCCAAGTGGCCTCAACTAATCTATCTGCCCAATCCTTTCTGCTGCTGCTAATCACCTTGGTCATAATGTCTTCCAGCACTTTGTTGGTTACCTCCACTTTCCCATTAGCCTGTGTGTGGTAAGTAGTGGATGTTCTATGCTTGATCTTGTGTTGGCTTAACAAATTTTCAATCATGTGAGATGTAAATTGACTGCCTTTATCAGTGACCAATTCTCTAGGGTACCCAAACTTATAAAATACATTTTCCCTTAAGACTTCAGCCACTTTTTCTTCTGTTTTTACTTTGATGGCCTTGGCTTCAGCCCACTTGGTTAAATAGTCAATGCACACAATTATGTACTGCTTTTTCTTGGATGGAGGGTCAATGGGTCCAATCAAATCCATGCCCCACTTATGAAATGGCTCAAAATTCACTTGAGGTCGCCGAGGAATTTCATCCCTTGGGGTAGATTTCCCCATCCTTTGGCACCAATCACACTGGCTAGTATACCTCCTCATATCTTGGTGAAGAGTCGGCCAATAATAATTAGCTTGTAGTACCTTGAATGTTGTTCTTTTGGCTACAAAGTGACCTCCACAAGGCCCATCATGATAGGATAGAAGGATTTGAAAGACTTCCTCCTCCCTGACACATCTTCTCAGAATTTGATCTGGGCCTAGTTTGAAGAGGTTGCCCCCAATCTAAGTGAATGGGGCGCTCTTCCTTTCCATGGAGGAGAAATTTGGTGGAACCTGTGAAGACACCAAGTAATTTGCTATGTCAGCAAACCATGGAGAGAGAACCTAAATGGTGAATAAGTGTTCATCTGGTAACTGATCATCAACCATTCCTTCCTCCCCTGTAGGCAAAGTCAATCTGGATAAAAAAAAATTGCAACAACATTCTCATTGCCAAGCTTATCGATAACAGTTAAATCAAATTGTTGCAATAAAAGTAACAGTCTAATAATTTGGGAATTTACATCAGGTTTATTCATTAATTATTTAACTGTAGCATGGTCAATATGTACAAATGTCTAGTAATCAATAATGTAATGTCTAAATTTATTCAATGAATGCACAACATCGAGGAGATCGTTTTCAGTCACTGTGTAGTTCATCTCGGCTTTTAACAGATTCTTGCTGATGAAATAAATGGCATAAGGTAGCTTGTCATCTAGCTGGCCTAGTGTTGCTCCTATGGCTTTGTGAGAGGCATCGACATGTATATGGAAAGGAAAAGCCCAATTTGGGCCTCGAAGAATAGGTGCAGTAGTCAACTTGTCCTTTAGCGTGTCTAAGGCTTCTTGACAGCTTTCTGACCATACAAATTTGGAGTCCTTGGCCAATAACCCAAATAAGGGAGAAGATAACTTGTTGAAGTCTTTTATAAATATCCTATAGTATCCGGCTAAACCTAGAAAACTTTTGACATCTCTTTGTTTTTGCAAAGTTGGGACCCTTTGGATGATGGCTATCTTATTTGTGTCTACCTGCAATTCTTTCTGGGATATTGAGTGACCTAGAACAATCCATGCAGTCATCAAGAACTCACATTTTTCAAGACTAAGTGATAGGTCCATTCCAATGCATTTGTTCATCACCTTACCCAAGTTGGATAGAGCCTCCTGGAAATCACACCCATAGGGTGTAAAGTCATCCACATAAATTTGCACTGCATCATGGACTAGCTCGGCAAAGATACTCAGAACCGCCCTCTCGAAAGTGGTAGAGGCATTGCATAGGCCAAAAGGAAGGACCATATAAGCGAAAGTACCCTAAGAACAGATGAAGGTGGTTTTATCCTGGTCCTCCAAGCTAATATGGATTTGATTGTATCCGTTGAACCCATCTAAGAAGGAGAATAACTTTTTCCCTGGCAGGCTATCTAACACTTGGTCAATGAAAGGTAGAGGGAAATGGTCCTTCTTTGTTGCTTTGTTTAATTCTCTGTAATCAACACAAATCCTCCACTTCTCATTTTTCTTTAGAACCAACACCAAAGGAGAAACCCACTCACTTCCCGAGATAGGGTAAATGAATCCTGCATCCAACAGCTTTTTCAATTCTTCTTTCACTATATCCTTGAGAGATGGATTCATTCTCATTTGGGGTTGTCAGACTGGTTTGCAACCTTCTTTGATATAAATGTGGTGGGTAAACACTGAGGGGTGCACTCCTTTCATTTCTTTGTAACTCCAAGAAAAAGCATCCAAATGTTCCCTTAGCATGTTGTACAAGTCTTCTTCTTAGTGTACAGAAAGAGGGGTTGATTTTCAAAGTTCTTTCAGGGGCGAATTCTATCGTCTTGACATGAGTAGGGTTTGAATCAACTAAGCATAGATCAATCCGATGGTTGCTCTTGGTTTCCTTTACAACTTCCTCTAAGGACAAGGTGTTGGGAGTTTTATTTTGGAGAATGTGTTCAATCAAATCATCTTCGTCAGGCTGTCCTCCTCCCATGGAAGTTTCTAGGGTATAGAGTTGGGTTGAGTAAACTTCATCTTTTTCCTCCTGTTCCAGCCATAAACGTAAATCATGTTCTAAAGATGGTTGAGCAAGAGGGTACAAGATCAACTGCTTGGATAGGTGCCCATTTTTTATAATCATTTTTCCATCCCTACAGCTGATGTAGGCATCGGCAGTGGCTAACCAAGGCCTTCCAAGTATGAGAGGATAACCATTAAGCTTGGCCTTAGGCTGAAGAACTAGGAAGTCAGCAGGGTACTCCCAGGAGTCAATGGAGACCATCACATCCTCAACAATCCCCTCAGGGGCCAGTATGGAACGGTGTACAAGTTGCAAAACTGTTGTGGTATTTCTTAATGAACCCTGGAGATTTAGCTTGAGCATGGTGTCCTTAGTCATTACATTAATGGAAGCCCCAAGATCAATCAAGATGTGTGGGACAATGGTGCCATTGATGTGCACATCTACTACAGGGCTTCCAAGGTCTAAATACTTTGGGAAAATTACCTACCCTAGCATTAAGTTGGACGGTTTTCCAATGACATTAATGGTAGGGGTGTCTCCTTTTCACCTCCCTAGATGTTTGAAACACTTCTCTTTAATTAGTTTGTTGTAAATAGGTACATCCTTAATGGCTTGGAGAAGTGGAATTTTGACACATGGATTTTTCAGTTCACCCAGAAGTTCATTCTCTTTTGGGGTAGGCCGGACTAGATGAGTTAATCTTTTAGGAAAGCGTGGTCGATTCACTCTAGGTATACTTTCCTCTCTTTCCTCCTCACTCTCCCTTGGTGGAGATGGAGGTTGGATGTACGGGAGTACTCTCTCGAACCTCAAGTTGATTTCTTGAATTTCCACAGCATAAGTAGGGTAGGATGTCTCTCCATTGTATACTTATTATGCTTGTCTGTTGTTCGCGTTTAGATTTGTATGGGTAGGAATCTGAGGTTGTTCATGTTAGGTGTGGAGCCTGATTATCTTCTGTATTCAAAGGTATTGCCGCATTGGACCCTAGTTCAAAATGGGGTGGCAATGCCACCCATAAAATATTTGCTACAAGGGGGGTCGAGGGGGTGGCTACGACCTTTGGGGAGTGCCCCCCCCGGGCAAGGGGTTTCGGGGGCAATGCCCCCGAAGCTAAGAATAGATGTAAAATTGCCTTGTAAAAGTATAGTAATTTCTATTCAATCTGGGTCGTTCATTAAGCGAAGATCTAACGGTAGAAGTTATGCTTGATTTAGGGTTTTTTTTGCCCGAGAAGGCAACCTCTCACTATATATGAGGGAATTGTATTGTATCTATGTAGATCTGTATTCTGAGTGAGGAAGAGAGAGGAGATTGAGAGTGGAGAGGGAAATTTGTTTCCAGATTTGAAGCATGTTGATTTAAAATTATGTGCAAATTGTGTTTATGGAAAACAGAAGAGAGTCAAATTCCTTGGAGTTGGGAAAGAAAAGAAGAGCGAAAAATTAGTTCTTGTGCATACAGATGTATGGGGACCTACTCAAGTATCATCTCTTGGTGGCTCTCGTTATTATGTTACTTTTATTGATGATGCAACCAAAAAAACCCGGATTTATTGTATTCGAAATAAGTTTGATGTATTTGATACTTTCAAGAAATGGAAAGATTTGGTTGAAAATGAGACAGGAAAAAGGTTGAAGTGTCTCAGATCAGATAATGGAGGTGAATATTGCAGCAAAGAGTTTGATAGGTATTGTTCAGAGAATGGAATTCGCAGAGAGAAGACAGTACCAGGAACACCACAAGAAAATGGTGTGTCAAGAAGGATGAATACAACAATCATGGATCGTGCAAGGTGCATGAAATTGCATGCAGGAATGCCTTTAAAATTTTGGGCAAATGTTGTAGACACTGTTGCTTATCTAATAAATAGAGGGCCTTCAAGTTCCTTGGATGGTGGTATTCCAAAGGAGGCATGGACAGGTAAAAAGGTAAACTACTCTTTCTAAAGACTTTTGGTTGTGAAGCCTTTGTCCACATTAATAAAGAAAATAGAACAAAGCTTGAGGTAAAATCAAAGAAATGTACCTTTATTGGATATGGTGTTAATGATTTTGGTTATCACTTATATGATTATGAAAATCACAAAATCATTAGGAGCAGAGATGTAATATTCAATGAAAAGGTCTTGTATAAGAATTAGTTGCAGGAAAAGAAACAAGAAAAAGAAAACAGAGAATACATAGTGCTTGATGATATTACATGAAAAGTGATGGTGCCTGAAAATCATAATGGTCAATAGCTAGAACAACAACCACAATAGCAACAAGCACTTCAAACACCTAAAAGTGGTGTTAGAAGATCTACTAGGATAAGTAGACCCCCAGAACGATACTCTCCTTCATTATATTATGTATTGTTGACTGATTCTGGTGAACCAGAATGTTATGAAGAAGCAATGCAGTAGAAACCAGGAAGAAGTGGGAGCAAGCCATGAAAGAAGAGATGGACTCCTTAGCACATAACCAGACTTGGGACTTAGTCAGGTTGCCTGCAGGTAAAACAACATTGCAAAATAAATGGGTTTATAGGCTCAAGGAAGAAGATGGAGGAAAACAGAGGTACAAAGCTAGACTTGTGGTGAAGGGGTTTGCATAGAAGAAAGGTATTGATTTTGATGAAATATTTTCTCTTGTTTTTAAAATGACTTTAATCAGAACTATTATAAGTCTAGTAGCAGTTGAAGATTTGCATCTTGAGCAGTTAGATGTAAAGACATCATTTTTCCATGGGGATTTGGAGGAAGAGATATATATGCAACAACCACAAGGATATGAGGTAAAAGGGAAGGAGAAACTAGTGTGTAGGTTGAAGAAGAGCTT
>APFE031410032.1:143807-186276 GCA_000404065.3 Pinus taeda | reverse complement strand
TAAATGTGCTCAAAAGGAAATTGGCAAACTCATTTGCAATGAAGGATTTGGGTGCTGCAAAACAAATCCTTGGTATGAGAATAACTAGAGACAGGAAGAATTGCAAATTAACATTGTCTCAAAGTGAGTAAATAGAAAAGGTTTTGAAAAGGTTTAATATGAAGAATGCAAAACCAGTCAGTATACCTTTAGCTAGCCATTTCAAATTAAGTAAGGAGGCGTGTCCCAAGACTCAGGAAGAATAGCTCATATGTCTAAATTTCCATATGCATCAGCAGTTGGAAGCTTAATGTATGCAATGGTCTGCACAAGGTCTAATATTTCACATGCAGTGGGAGTTGTAATTAGGTACATGAACAATCCAGGAAAAGAACATTGGATGGCGGTGAAGTAGATTCTTAGCTATTTGAGAGGTATCACAAATCAAGCATTATGTTTTGGTGGTTCAAACATTGCTCTACAGGGATATGTTGATGCAAATATGGCAGGTGACTGAGATAACAGGAGGAGCACTACAGGATATGTGTTTACTGTAGGTGGAACAGTTGCCAGTTAGGTTTCAAAAATCCAAAGTGTTGTTGCACTTTCAACAACAGAAGTAGAGTATGTTGCTGCTACAGAGGTTAGTAAAGAAATGATTTGATTACAAAGGTTTCTAGATGAATTGGGTAAGAAGCAGGAGTTGGGCAGGTTATATAGTGACAGCCAGAGTGCCATACATCTTGCAAAGAACTCTGCATTTCATTCCAAGACTAAACATATACAGCTCAAGTACCATTTCATACAGTCAGCATTGGAAGATGGACAGTTGAAGTTGGACACGATGCAGACTAGCTAGAATCCTGCAGATATGCTAACAAAAGTTGTAACCATGGAGAAACTAAGAATCTACTCAGTTTCAATTAGTCTTCAAGTATGATGAAGAAGATGAGAAAAAGCCAAGTCCAAAGAGGAGTCATTGTCCAGCAAATGACGTAGTGGTGGAGTTGCTATAATCAGTCTCCAAGTGGGAGATTGTTGGGTGTGGAGCCTGATTATCTTATGTATCCACAGGTATCACCGCATTGGACCCCAGTTTGAAATGGGGCAGCAATGCCGCTCGTAAAATATTCGTTGCGGAGATCTAACAGTATAAGTTATGTTTGATTTAGGGTTTTTTTCCCTAGAAGGCAACCCCTCACTATATATGAGGGAATTGTATTGCATCTATGTAGATCTGTATTCTAAGTGAGCAAGAGAGAGGATATTGAGAGCGAAGAGGGTGTTACAGTGGATCTGTTGTAGGTTGTATCTCTTCAGTTTGTTGGATAGTATAAAAGGAAGGACTGGTTGTTTCTCCATGGACGTAGCCCAAACTGGGTGAACCACGTATTTGTGTCTCTCTTGTTTTATGTGTTTTTTGTGTTTATATTTCTGCAATATTTTATGTGTTCCATTGCTCTGTAGTAGATAATTTTCTAACATTTCAGGTGGAGTAGGGTGTAAAATTTGTGGCTAAGTAGGAGGTGAAGGCAATAAAGCTGGAGCATTGTTGTATGGGGGCCTCCACCCCTGGGGTGGTGCATTCTACTGAGGCTATGGGGGAGTATATGGCTGAAATGGCTAGTTGGTTGGCTGGGAATGGTACTGGGGTGCAAAAGAACAAGGAGAATGTGTAGACTAGGAGGGATGAGCAGGGGGGCCCCAAGAGGGAATTGATGTGTCTTGGTTAGGGTTGTAATATGCATAGGATAACCCATGCATGCCCTACTGGTATGGTTGAGGCCCATGAGGCCTCCTTTGATTTATGTAGCAAAGTTGTTCAGTCACCCCTTCAATTCCCTGATACACATCTTTTAGTCCAGGTAAAGAAGGGCACTTGTTTATGGAGTGGTTTTCTTTACAGACTGAGCAGATTTCTATAAGGTTTAATGGACATTCATTCCTAGGGTGCCTCCTTGTGCATCTGAGGTAGAAGATGGCTAATGCTCTCTCTGCTTCCTCCTGCTTTCTCTTGATGTGCATAGTGTCCATCTGTAGGGCAAGGGTTTGCAGCATTTCACTCTTGAAATTTTCCAACATGTTTCCAATTTCACCTTTTATGGATGTGTTGGAAGAGGAGGAGTTGGCCATTGGTTGACTACCCCTACCCTTTTTCCTAGCTGCCCTAGAATAGTTCTTAAAGACAGTATTTATATCTTCATAGAGTAGCTGGAAAATGTACCCTCCTGCTAGTAGGTTTAGGGTATCCATAAGATATTCCCTGACCCCCCTGAGTAGGACTAGCTTCAGTGACTTAGGATCAAGTGTTCACCTGGCCCCTCTGTAGCTAAGCTATAATCTTTCCTCATAATCTTCTAAGGACTCAGCATGCCCTAAGGCCATTCTAAATATTTCCTCTTTAGTGTCTTTGGACCTATAGTAGTCTCGATACTTGTTGTTGAAGGCTTGCTTCATCTGAGCCCAAGTGGTGATGCTATCCCTAGGTAAAACCATGAACCAACGCAGAGCTACATCCTTGAGAGTGGATGGGAATAATTTCAACTTCTAATCATCGGTGGTGTAATCATAAGTTATGCATATGATAGCAAACTCAAATAAAAAAGCATCTGAATCTTTTGTGGTCAAGCCATGGAAGTGAGGAAGAGTAGAGGGGCTTATGTTTTTCATCTTGGCATCCCCATTGGTTTCTCTAATGGGAAAATCACCCTCAATTCTTTCTCTATCTCCTTTGTCATTTCTATTTTCAGCCATTAGATAATTTGGAATGGGTTCTCCTTCTTCTTCCCCCCCTATAGGCTCTTCAAAAATCTTCGGTTACTCACCTAACGGGTCCTCCAATTCACAGCCACCGAAGAAGAAGGAAGGTTGGTTGTTTGAAGTGGTAGGGGTATTTGGTAGAAATTTTCCTAAGTTATCCCTATTCCTACGAGGTATGAAAGAAGTGTTTTTGTTTTGTTTTTTTTCAAGATTTAAGACTAATTACAGAATTCAAATAATAAACTGAATGGAACTAACTATTGAATGAAATCTTACTTGCAGAATGGAAAGGAAAGAAAACCTACTTATAGTTACTTTTGCAAAAAAAATGAAGCTAAAAGCAGAACAGAAGAGATAAGAAATGGAAGAAAAAAAGTAGAAATCACATCTACTCAGACAACTCCCCGGAAATGGTGCCAAAAAGTTATGAGCACCAATATTGCAGCAAGAATGTTGTAACTCCTGAGGCTACCAACTTTACTTTATCAACTTGGGGTTCGTACAAACTTGGAGGTAACAGTGTTGTATACACAAGCAGATGCAATGGGTCCACTATTTTTCACTGTTGAGATGGCGATAGACCACTATGGTTTCTCAAACCAACCTTATATTGATTTAGAAGAAATTTGATTACCAATGAAGAAAAGGGAATTTTACCCTAATTGAGAGAATTGAAATACTGTCTACTGCAATAATAAAACACTGAAATAAATTCTTCAAACACACCACTCATCTAACTATTTGTTAAGATATCTTGCTTCGGAAGAATTCTAATCTAACATGTGTGTAATCCTAACTATCCTAGGCATGCAATCTGAGATAATCAGACACTTTACTGCTGTGCATATGAATGAACACAATAACTCTTTTTTCCTTTTTGTCCTTTATTTTGTGAAAATATGAATGCTAAATCTTCTTGGTGGTATGGTAGGTGGGTTAGTGATGGTTGTGAAGGCTTAGATGGCTTATGAGGCAAACATGCGTCTTCTCCTAACTTTCTAGATTCATTTTCCTCAAATTGGCCTCAAAATAGGCCACTACAGGTCATCCTACAGGATGTCGTAATGCACCTACAAGATGTCCTAATGCTCCTGCAGGATCCCCTATATTCCTACAGGATCTGGCCAAAAGAAGAAGGAGGAGTTTGGAAGGTGGTATAAGGCTTAGGGAAGGTGAATGATGGAAGAAATGAGGTAAGGGAGTGGCTAGGACTTCCTCAAAGCTCAAACCAAAGTTTGTGAGATGGTTGGATTTGCTCAACAAACCTAGAAAGTTGTTCTTATGGAATGATGAATTGGTTGATGCACTTAGTGGTTGTTGGTGATAATGGATGAATGAGGTTAGCTTGGGGCTACTGACATGAGATCTTCTTTCACTATTGAAACTCCTGCAATACATACATCACTAACATTTACCCATGGATCATGTCAAACAAGAAATATTTCCAATCAACATAAGAAAACAAAATTCCATTATTTAGTTGCCCAGTTCATGCATGGAAATACTTGTAGAATATTGTGAAACAAAATGAGATCTAATACAAAGCTGGAGATATTAGAAATAACAATTGAAACCTATTCTTGAAAATTGAAAAGATGTTGGTCTAATTAGCATAAAACCCTAAATTCCATAAGAAATCAGAATTCTGTCTTTTTGGGGCTGAATAGGAGTTTTTCCTCAAAACATGGTCCTTAAAGAGAGCAGTGAGGCCAAATCCACCTGCTATCACCCTTTTTGGTATTCCTTTATCTCTCTAAAGCTACTGCTAAAGATATGCACAAATGGAAGTAAACTAATCAAATTCACCACTACTTGCAATGAAACAATGCCAAAATCAGTTCAATAATTAATATATGAAATAGCCTAAGCATACAAGTAAAATAAGAGGAACCTCTATTGCTAGGGTTGGGCCCTAACCCAAGAAGTTCAGCCCTCTAAGTCAACTCAGTGTTGGATCAAGGAAATTTTCATTCTTATTATCATATCAAAAATTACATAATAGTGTTTCTCCACAATCCTTTAACTCGAAAATGCTTAGTGCTCTTACATAAAAAATCTGAATCCTAATGAGGCTCTAGGCCTCCTTATTTATACAACTGAAGTCTCCAAAAAATTCCTTAAATCTAGGGAGGCTTGGCTCCCAAACTCAAGATGAACTTGTTCTTAACTATCACTAGCTCGGCTACCCATGATCTCCATGACTCGGCTACTTGCAACTCTAAGCTAGTGTGATTTGATTGAGGGATATTCGAATGAGTGAGGATTTAATGAGGAAGATACATATCCTATAACCTCTCCTTCTTGTCTCATTTGAGTTCTTGTACCTTAATTAGCCAAAATTTCCATCATTTTCCCCCAAAAACCTATAATCAATGCACATTAGACCACTAGACATAACATCTTACTTTTACTCATCACATTAACAAAAATATAATTAAAACATGTAAGGAAATATGAGAAGAGTTTATTTTAGTATGCTTGGAGGTGTATTAACGTCCATATAGTTACCCAATGATGAGGCTCATCAGATAAACGATTTTGATTATTTCATTACACCCTGGCTTTGCTCTGGGGTTGATTCTTTAATCGTCGACCCGCCTACGATATGTTAGTTAAGAAACAATGCGTAGGTGGAGTGGTTAGTCCTTTGGTCTATTGTGCGGGAGGTCGTGGGGTCAAGCCTGGACTCTGACTTATCTTTCCAATAAAATTTTGGTCGACCATTAGGAGGACACGTGACGGCCTCCGACATAACCACATGTCACCTCCTTATTGGTCCAAACCAAAAACACACGAACCAATGAAATTTTTACACTTGTCACCTTCCGATTCACCACCTGCAAGGAATATTTAGAGGATATTCCATGGAAGATTCCAAGAATATTCTTTTTTTACTAGTTGTGCGGATGCCCAGTCAGCATCCCTCTCAACTCCTACACCAAATTTCCCTGTTTTGGAAAACAAACAAATCACATTTCTAAGAGCATACAATGTCCATTTCATGCGAAATGAGTTGAGTCAGATTTAGGATGACTAGCACTACGTGGTCATTTAGGTTCCACACCATTCTGAAATTTTTGATTTTTGAGCATAATTTTGAACACCTAATCACTTCTCCCCACTGGAATCCTTTTGGACCCCAAAAGATCACTTTCAGTTGTCCTGCATCAGTTCCCTCACCTTTCCAATCTCAATCCATTTCTCACTGACTTGGAGCTTGTGATCTACACAATGCTTGTCGTGCCTTGCTTTGTACTTGCCTTTTCCATTTTCAAGATGATCTTGCATTGTATTATGTACCATTTGGATTCGTTTAATGAACTCTTTGGCTTTTTCCATGTTACTATAAGTAGCAACATCCTTCTTACCAAGATGATACAACACATTATGATACAAATGGTAAAAAAAAATCCTCTACTTGATTCCTTTGACTCAAGCTTGAATATACATCTTGAAAGTATGTATTTTTATGAACATAACTTTCATGTAAAACAACATGATGCTTGAGGAAAGTAGTTATACAAACTATAGGCCTAGAAAGTACATCAATAAATTTTTCGCTTATAACTTTCTTATACCTTTTGACCAAGTGGAATAGTAGAAGGAAACACATCCAATGAAAGTACCCTTGTCGCTACAACTTAAACACTCCACCATTGAAAATTTTTGAATGAAATGAAATGGCCTTACCATATTGCATAAAGACTATGCCCATGGCATAGTCACATACATAAACCTGAAACTCAAATGACTTTTTCAATTTTAGAAGGAAAGGTATAGAGGCTGAACTGATCTTTTGTCTTAAAGCATCAAAATCCTCTTGTTGTTTGCCTCCTCACTGGAAGACCTTTTGCACAACTGCCAAAGAATGAAAATGAGCTACAATAGAAGAAAAATTAACAAAATCTTTCCTCCAACATTGGGCTTCTCCCAAAAAACCTCTTATCCAAATAACTATCTTAAGAATTGACCAATCCATAATGGCATCGATCTTGGAGAAGTGTAACTTCATATCATCTTCTCCAATATCATTTCCCAAGTACATCAAAGAAGTTTTATCCAACGTATACTTTGACATATTCAATAACAAATGTTCTTGACATAAGACATCAACTATTTCTTTCTCATACATGACATATTCATAATGAAATTTTCTCAAAAATGAAAATTTCATCCAAGTATACTATCATGTCTAGAAATGGATTCAACAAATCTTTCTTCATATGCATGAATGTAGTAGGAGCATGGAAAATACCAAAAAGAATAATAATCCATTCCAACAAACCTTGCTTGGTTTTAAATGTCATCTTCCATATGTCACCTTCAACAACTCTACTTTGATGAAAACCACTTCTTGAATCCCATTCAATGAAATGCTTACCATACTTCTTGGGCGCAAAAACAAGAGGTGCACCACATGGTAAAGGAAAAGGTCGAATGATCCTTTTATTCAACAATCCCTAGCTTTTTTTTGTTATTTCTGCACTTTTCCTTCTTGATATCTAATGCATGTCAATGTTAGAAAGAAGACACTTTTGATGCAATGGTGTTTCATGTTGGATTCTCCTCTTGGAAGGAAATTCCTTTGCTTTCTGAAACATCTCATCATCATCGTTAGCAAAATCAACCAAATCAGTTTTTGAATTTGAATTACAACCATCAAACGCTTCATAATCAACTTCAACATTGGGTTTGATCATAAGAAGCACTAAATTCTTGCTTGAATTCACTAGTATTTTTATTTGCCCTACATTAACTAATGAAAGATTTAGTTTCTTGCGATGATCTCTCACAATATACTCCACACCATTCTTGAACAAGTGGTACTTGTTTTCATCATGATAGACTATTTCTTTTCTATCATAGAGGTAAGGACTACCCAAAGCAATTCCTAATATATCAAGCGGTACAACATCTAATTCAACTTCGTCAATGAAGTTTGTTGTGATTGCTAACTGAAGAATACATTTTCTTGTAGCCTGTAAGTTTGTTTCCTTGCATATCCAACCCAATGGATATGGCTTGGGATGTAAAATGGTTTCAAGATTAAGTTGTTTGACTAAGTTATCAGATATCAAGTTAGCTTGAGACACACTATCAAAAAGTGTGTCGATTTTTATATGTTTTAAAATTACTCTCACATGAAATATTCAATCCTTGTTTCTTCATTTGGAGTACTAGTGTGACAATTTGATATACTAGTGCTAGCAATGAATTATTTTCCTTTTATACCCATGGTTGTAATTTTAGTTTCATCACCTGAATCCGATCCCAAATCCTCTTGAATGGCAATAGTTGTCTTTTCTTTTCCCTTGTTGTTGAACTTTTTTGGTTTCATTTCTGGATGAAGCTTCCAACAATGAGATTCATCGTGACCCTCTCTGGAACAATGTTTACATATTGTTTTCTCTTCTTCCTTTTTAATGAATGCATTTTTCTTTCCCTTGAAACCATTTTCTTTCTCTTTACCCTTAAATGGGTTTTTACTACCTTCTTCTGGAGTGTTTTTCCCTCTTGCCTCAAGACGAGTGGCTTGCACACACACATCATCTAGATTATTGAGATTAAACATTAAGATAGTATGCCTAAGGTAACTATGTAAATCTGTACTTCAGCAATGTTTCATGTGATTACAAATCTACACCTAACATCAAAGACATTTTTCTGAATTCTTGGGTGTAATCTTGCACATTTTGACCTTTAAGCTGTCTAAAGTTCTGCCAATTCATGATGGCTTTCTGCATATAATCTAGAGGGTAGAATTTTCTTTTTATTGCAGCAATGAAATCATTCCAAGAAATTCATATCTTACCGTGTTTTTTAATCTCCTCTTGGGTCTTTGATTCCCACCATACTAGTGTTGCATGCTCCATTCTCAAGGAAGCTAACTGAATATTTATGTCATCCTCTTGAAGGTTTTGAATCCTGCAATATACCTCCAATTGATGAATCCAATTATCAAGCTTCTCTATGTTCACTTCACCATTATACATGGGCAACTCAAATTTAACATCAATTTATAAAAAAGGTGATTTACTAGTTCCTTTTGAAGTATGATGATGACTATGAGTAAGGGTTGTGTTAGTGGAAGAGCGTGAAGATGTTTGTGAAGAAGAAGATGAAGAAGATGGTGGAGAGGGTGGAGTTTTATCTCCATTTACATTACCTCCTTTTCCATTACCTCCTCCTGAAGAGCCTTGTTCTTTGGGAAGTTTGGAAATTTCCCCTTGCAACCTGGTATTCCTCTCTTCATAGAGGACCTTCACTATCTCTGTCATATCAAAGAAACCATTTCTGAAGGCAGTCTCATCTTTTTTCATGTTTGTAGGTTCTCCTTCATCAGAAATGATCTCTAGAACTCGAGGTTGTAATGGTGTTGGATATTGTGGCAACCTTTCTCTCCTTCCCCTTGACCCAACTTCAAGGCTTCCAACCAACTTCCCCTCTCCTGTTTTGAGTTTTAACCTTGTAAGCATGACATAAACTTGCAAACAATTAAATCGTTCTTTCACAAAGAAAACCTAGTGCTCTGATACCAAAATGATCTGATTTAGAATATTAGATTTTTGTGCTAAGATCCTCCTTAGATTAGAAACAAAATGCTCTCATTGTGTTTAAGTATTCATGAATTTTTGCAAAAGAAATGATGAGTTTTTATGTTAATTGCATGAGCAATTTAACATAAATAAGAGACTAAATAGCAGCATAGACATGTACAGAATATCATCAGAAACACATTACAACAGGAACATGACAAAGGATTTCACCCCTACTGAGCTACGTCTCCTTGGTCCAGCTTCCAATGGCTTGGGCCTCTCTATTATGCTCAAAAGTGTAAAATTATGTGTTTACAATTCTCAAATGTTTCTGAAACCTGCTCCAATGAGTCCAGAATGTCCAAAAATGGCTCCCTAACCTCTTTTTTCTCCTCATTTGGTCGAAAATTTCCTTAGTTATGACTTATGCCAATATTTCCACAATTTCCTCCTCCAAATATGGCTAACTACTAGTTAAATTCATTATCTGGAGTTAATTCTGGCAATTCCGCTAAAATTGGCATCCCGCCTATCTCACGGTTAAGGATGAGTGGTCACATGCAAGGTGGTTAGGTCCGGCGATTAAGGTGACGGTTCCGGCAGCTCCATCGCAAATCGTAATCAGAGAGAATCAGTAGGTCTTATGGTTTGTGAACAAGGTCATGGGTGATGTGCGATTGCAATAAGCGGTAGACCTGACGGAACTATCAACTGCAGTATAATATGTATCACATCCGGGATATATCGCAATCGGCGGAGCCAGGGTAATTCATATAACGGAATTTGCATTGTGCGATATGCGATTGTGATATCGCAATCACAACCTGATCCTGTCGGGGCAGATTCTGTAACCTTTCCCTATTGCGATGTGCAATTGTGATTATCACATCGCACCCTGGCTTTTCTCTAGGGTTGATTCTTTAATCATCAACCTGCCTATAATGTGTTAGTTAAAAAACAACGTGTAGGCATAGTAGCTAGTACTTTGGTCTGTTGTGTGGGAGGTCGTGGGGTCAAACTCGGCCTCTGACCTGTCTTGCCAATAAAATTCTGATCGACCATTAGGAGGACACATTGCGTCCTCTGGCTTAACCACATGTCACCTCCTTATTGGTCCAAACCCAAAACACACGAACCAATGAAATTTTTACACTTGTCACCTTCCAATTTACCACCTGCAAGGAATATTTAGAGGATATTCCACAGAATGTTCCAAGGAATATTATTTTTATTGACCGGGTTGTACGGATGCCCATTCAGCATCACTGTCAGCTCCTGCACCAAATTTTCTTGTTTAGGAAACAAACAAATCATGTTTCTAGGAGCATACGATGTTTGTTTCACGTGAAATGAGTTGCATCAGATTCAGGATGACAAGCAGTACACGGTCGTTCAAGTTCCACACCATTCTTCTTGCACTATTGAAACTCCTGCAATACATACATCACTAACATTTACCCATGGATCATGTCAAACAAGAAATATTTCCAATCAACATAAGAAAACATAATTCCATTATTTAGTTGCCTAGTTCATGCATGGAAATACTTGTAGAATATTGTGAAACAAAATGAGATCTAATACAAAGATGGAGATATTAGAAATAACAATTCAAACCTATTCTTGAAAATTGAAAAGATGTTGGTCTAATTAGCATAAAACCCTAAATTCCATAAGAAATCAGAATTCTATCTTTTTGGGGCTGAATAGGAGTTTTTCCTCAAAACATGGTCCTTAAAGGGAGCAGTGAGGCCAAATCCACCTGCTATCACCCTTTTTGGTATTCCTTTATCTCTCTAAAGCTACTGCTAAAGATATGCACAAATGGAAGTAAACTAATCAAATTCACCACTACTTGCAATGAAACAATGCCAAAATCAGTTCAATAATTAATATATGAAATAGCCTAAGCATACAAGTAAAATAAGAGGATCCTCTATTGCTAGGGTTGGACCCTAACCCAAGAAGTTCAGCCCTCTAAGTCAACTCAGTGTTGGATCAAGGAAATTTTCATTCTTATTATCATATCAAAAATTACATAATAGTGTTTCTCCACAATCCTTTAACTCGAAAATGCTTAGTGCTCTTACATAAAAAATCTGAATCCTAATGAGGCTCTAGGCCTCTTTATTTATACAACTGAAGTCTCCAACAACTTCCTTAAATCTAGGGAGGCTTGGCTCCTAAACTCAAGATGAACTTGTTCTTAACTATCACTAGCTCGGCTACCCATGATCTCCATGACTCAGCTACTTGCAACTCTAAGCTAGTGTGATTTGATTGAGGGATATTCGAATGAGCGAGGATTTAATGAGGAAGATACATATCCTATAACCTCTCCTTCTTGTCTCATTTGAGTTCTTGTACCTTAATTAGCCAAAATTTCCATCATTTTCCCCCAAAAACCTATAATCAATGCACATTAGACCACTAGACATAACATCTTACTTTTACTCATCACATTAAGAAAATATATAATTAAAACATGTAAGGAAATATGAGAAGAGTTTATTTTAGTATGCTTGGAGGTGTATTAAGGTCCATATAGTTACCCAATGATGAGGCTCATCAGATGTACAATTTTGATTATTTCATTACACCCTGGCTTTGCTCTGGGGTTGATTCTTTAATCATCGACCCGCCTACGATATGTTAGTTAAGAAACAATGCGTAGGTGGAGTGGTTAGTCCTTTGGTCTATTTTGTGGGAGGTCGTGGGGTCAAGTCTGGACCCTGACTTATCTTTCCAATAAAATTTTGTTCGACCATTAGGAGGACACGTGGCGGCCTCCGACATAACCACATGTCACCTCCTTATTGGTCCAAACCAAAAACACACGAACCAATGAAATTTTTACACTTGTCACCTTCCGATTCACCACCTGCAAGGAATATTTAGAGGATATTCCATGGAAGATTCCAAAAATATTCTTTTTTTACTAGTTGTGCGGATGCCCAGTCAGCATCCCTCTCAACTCCTACACCAAATTTCCCTGTTTTGGAAAACAAACAAATCACATTTCTAAGAGCATACAATGTCCATTTCATGCGAAATGAGTTGAGTCAGATTTAGGATGACTAGCACTACGTGGTCATTTAGGTTCCACACCATTCTGAAAATTTTGATTTTTGAGCATATTTTTGAGCATAATTTTGAGCACCTAATCACTTCTCCCCACTGGAATCCTTTTGGACCCCAAAAGATCACTTTCAGTTGTCCAGCATCAGTTCCCTCACCTTTCCAATCTCAATCCATTTCTCACTGACTTGGAACTTGTGATCTACACAATGCTTGTCGTGCCTTGCTTTGTACTTGCCTTTTCCATTTTCAAGATGATCTTGCATTGTATTATGTACCATTTGGATTCGTTTGTGAAGAAGAAGATGAAGAACATGGTGGAGAGGGTGGAGTTTTACCTCCATTTACATTACCTCCTTTTCCATTACCTCCTCCTGAAGGGCCTTGTTCTTTGGGAAGTTTTGAACTTTCCCCTTGCAACCTGGTATTCCTCTCTTCATAGAGGACCTTCACTATCTTTGTGATATCAAAGAAACCATTTCTGAAGGCAGTCTCATCTTTTGTCATGTTTGTAGGTTCTCCTTCATCAGAAATGATCTCTAGAACTCGAGGTTGTACTAGTGTTGGATATTGTGGCAACCTTTCTCTCCTTCCCCTTGACCCAACTTCAAGGCTTCCAACCAACTTCCCCTCTCCTGTTTTGAGTTTTAACCTTGTAAGCATGACATAAACTTGCAAACAGTTAAATCGTTCTTTCACAAAGAAAACCTAGTGCTCTGATACCAAAATGATATGATTTAGAATATTAGATTTTTGTGCTAAGATCCTCCTTAGATTAGAAACAAAATGCTCTAATTGTGTTTAAGTATTCATGAATTTTTGCAAGAGAAATGATGAGTTTTTATGTTAATTGCATGAGCAATTTAACATAAATAAGAGACTAAATAGCAGCATAGACATGTACAGAATATCATCATAAACACATTACAACAGGAACATGACAAAGGATTTCACCCCTACTGAGATACGTCTCCTTGGTCCAGCTTCCAATGGCTTGGGCCTCTCTATTATGCTCAAAAGTGTAAAAGTATGTGTTTACAATTCTCAAATGTTTCTGAAACCTGCTCCAATGAGTCCAGAATGTCCAAAAATGGCTCCCTAACCTATTTTTTCTCCTCATTTGGTCGAAAATTTCCTTAGTTATGACTTATGCCAATCTTTCCACAATTTCCTCCTCTAAATATGGCTAACTACTAGTTAAATTCATTATCTGGAGTTAATTCTGGCAATTCCGCTAAAATTGGCATCCCACCTATCTCACGGTTAAGGATGAGTGGTCACATGCAAGGTGGTTAGGTCTGGCGATTAAGGTGATGGTTCTGGCAGCTCCATCGCAAATCGTAATCAGAGAGAATCGGTAGGTCTTATGGTTTGTGAACAAGGTCATGGGTGATGTGCGATTGCAATAAGCGGTAGACCTGACGGAACTATCAACTGCAGTATAATATGTATCACATCCGGGATATATCGCAATCGGCGGAGCCAGGGTAATTCATATAACGGAATTTTCATTGTGCGATATGCGATTGTGATATCGCAATCACAACCTAATCCTGTCGGGGAAGATTCTGTAACCTTTCCCTATTGCGATGTGCAATTGTGATTATCACACCATACCCTGGCTTTTCTCTAGGGTTGATTCTTTAATCATCAACCTGCCTATAATGTGTTAGTTAAGAAACAATGTGTAGGGATAGTTGCTAGTACTTTGGTCTATTGTGTGGGAGGTCGTGGGGTCGAACTCGGCCTCCGACCTGTCTTGCCAATTAAATTCTGATCGACCATTAGGAGGACACATTGCGTCCTCTCGCTTAACCACATGTCACCTCCTTATTGGTCCAAACCCAAAACACACGAACCAATGAAATTTTTACACTTGTCACCTTCCAATTTACCACCTGCAAGGAATATTTAGAGGATATTCCACAGAATGTTCCAAGGAATATTATTTTTACTGACTGGGTTGTACGGATGCCCATGCAGCATCACTGTCAGCTCCTGCACCAAATTTTCTTGTTTAGGAAACAAACAAATCGTGTTTCTAGGAGCATACGATGTTTGTTTCACGCAAAACGAGTTGCATCGGATTTAGGATGACAAGAACTACACGGTCGTTCAGGTTCCACACCATTCTTCTTGCACTATTGAAACTCCTGCAATACATACATCACTAACATTTACCCATGGATCATGTCAAACAAGAAATATTTCCAATCAACATAAGAAAACAGAATTCCATTATTTAGTTGCCTAGTTCATGCATGGAAATACTTGTAGAATATTGTGAAACAAAATGAGATCTAATACAAAGCTGGAGATATTAGAAATAACAATTGAAACCTATTCTTGAAAATTGAAAAGATGTTGGTCTAATTAGCATAAAACCCTAAATTCCGTAAGAAATCAGAATTCTGTCTTTTTGGGGCTAAATAGGAGTTTTTCCTCAAAACATGGTCCTTAAAGGGAGTAGTGAGGCCAAATCTACCTGCTATCACCATTTTTGGTATTCCTTTATCTCTCTAAAGCTACTGCTAAAGATATGCACAAATGGAAGTAAACTAATCAAATTCACCACTACTTGCAATGAAACAATGCCAAAATCAGTTCAATAATTAATATATGAAATAGCCTAAGCATACAAGTAAAATAAGAGGAACCTCTATTGCTAGGGTTGGGCCCTAACCCAAGAAGTTCAGCCCTCTAAGTCAACTCAGTGTTGGATCAAGGAAATTTTCATTCTTATTATCTTATCAAAAATTACATAATAGTGTTTCTCCACAATCCTTTAACTCGAAAATGCTTAGTGCTCTTACATAAAAAATCTGAATCCTAATGAGGCTCTAGGCCTCCTTATTTATACAACTGAAGTCTCCAACAACTTCCTTAAATCTAGGGAGGCTTGGCTCCCAAACTCAAGATGAACTTGTTCTTAACTATCACTAGCTCGGCTACCCATGATCTCCATGACTCGGCTACTTGCAACTCTAAGCTAGTGTGATTTGATTGAGGGATATTCGAATGAGTGAGGATTTAATGAGGAAGATACATATCCTATAACCTCTCCTTCTTGTCTCATTTGAGTTCTTGTACCTTAATTAGCCAAAATTTCCATCATTTTCACCCAAAAACCTATAATCAATGCACATTAGACCACTAGACATAACATCTTACTTTTACTCATCACATTAACAAAAATATAATTAAAACATGTAAGGAAATATGAGAAGAGTTTATTTTAGTATGCTTGGAGGTGTATTAAGGTCCATATAGTTACCCAATGATGAGGCTCATCAGATGTACGATTTTGATTATTTCATTACACCCTGGCTTTGCTCTGGGGTTGATTCTTTAATCGTCGACCCGCCTACGATATGTTAGTTAAGAAACAATGCGTAGGTGGAGTGGTTAGTCCTTTGGTCTGTTGTGTGGGAGGTCGTGGGGTCAAGCCTGGACTCTGACTTATCTTTCCAATAAAATTTTGGTCGACCATTAGGAGGACACGTGGCAGCCTCCGACATAACCACATGTCACCTCCTTATTGGTCCAAACCAAAAACACACGAACCAATGAAATTTTTACACTTGTCACCTTCCGATTCACCACCTGCAAGGAATATTTAGAGGATATTCCATGGAAGATTCCACGAATATTCTTTTTTTACTAGTTGTGCGGATGCCTAGTCAGCATCCCTCTCAACTCCTACACCAAATTTCCCTGTTTTGGAAAACAAACAAATCACATTTCTAAGAGCATACAATGTCCATTTCATGCGAAATGAGTTGAGTCAGATTTAGGATGACTAGCACTACGTGGTCATTTAGGTTCCACACCATTCTGAAAATTTTGATTTTTGAGCATAATTTTGAGCACCTAATCACTTCTCCCTACTGGAATCCTTTTGGACCCCAAAAGATCATTTTCAGTTGTCCAGCATAAGTCCCCTCACCTTTCTAATCTCAATCCATTTCTCACTGACTTGGAACTTGTGATCTACACAATGCTTGTCGTGTCTTGCTTTGTACTTGCCTTTTCCATTTTCAAGATGATCTTGCATTGTTTTATGTACCATTTGGATTCGTTTGTGAAGAAGAAGATGAAGAAGATGGTGGAGAGGGTGGAGTTTTATCTCCATTTACATTACCTCCTTTTCCATTACCTCATCCTGAAGAGCCTTGTTCTTTGGGAAGTTTGGAACTTTCCCCTTGCAACCTGGTATTCCTCTCTTCATAGAGGACCTTCACTATCTCTGTCATATCAAAGAAACCATTTCTGAAGGCAGTCTCATCTTTTGTCATGTTTGTAGGTTCTCCTTCATCGGAAATGATCTCTAGAACTCGAGGTGTTACTGGTGTTGGATATTGTGGCAACCTTTCTCTCCTTCCCCTTGACCCAACTTCAAGGCTTCCAACCAACTTCCCCTCTCCTGTTTTGAGTTTTAACCTTGTAAGCATGACATAAACTTGCAAACAGTTAAATCGTTCTTTCACAAAGAAAACCTAGTGCTCTGATACCAAAATGATCTAATTTAGAATATTAGATTTTTGTGCTAAGATCCTCCTTAGATTAGAAACAAAATGCTCTCATTGTGTTTAAGTATTCATGAATTTTTGCAAGAGAAATGATGAGTTTTTATGTTAATTGCATGAGCAATTTAACATAAATAAGAGACTAAATAGCAGCATAGACATGTACAGAATATCATCAGAAACACATTACAACAGGAACATGACAAAGGATTTCACCCCTACTGAGCTACGTCTCCTTGGTCCAGCTTCCAATGGCTTGGGCCTCTCTATTATGCTCAAAAGTGTAAAAGTATGTGTTTACAATTCTCAAATGTTTTTGAAACCTGCTCCAATGAGTCCAGAATGTCCAAAAATGGCTCCCTAACCTCTTTTTTCTCCTCATTTGGTCGAAAATTTCCTTAGTTATGACTTATGCCAATCTTTCCACAATTTCCTCCTCCAAATATGGCTAACTACTAGTTAAATTCATTATCCGGAGTTAATTCTGGCAATTCCGCTAAAATTGGCATCCTGCCTATCTCACGGTTAAGGATGAGTGGTCACATGCAAGGTGGTTAGGTCCGGCGATTAAGGTGACGGTTCCGGCAGCTCCATCGCAAATCGTAATCAGAGAGAATCGGTAGGTCTTATGGTTTGTGAACAAGGTCATGGGTGATGTGCCATTGCAATAAGCGGTAGACCCGACGGAACTATCAACTGCAATATAATATGTATCACATCCGGGATATATCGCAATCGGCGGAGCCAGGGTAATTCATATAACGGAATTTGCATTGTGCGATATGCGATTGTGATATCGCAATCACAACCTAATCCTGTCGGGGCAGATTCTGTAGCCTTTCCCTATTGCAATGTGCAATTGTGATTATCACACCGCACCCTGGCTTTTCTCTAGGGTTGATTCTTTAATCATCAACCTGCCTATAATGTGTTAGTTAAGAAACAATATGTAGGCATAGTAGCTAGTACTTTGCTTTGTTGTGTGGGAGGCCGTGGGGTCGAACTCGGCCTCCGACCTGTCTTGCCAATAAAATTCTGATAGACCATTAGGAGGACACATTGCGTCCTCTGGCTTAACCACATGTCACCTCCTTATTGGTCCAAACCCAAAACACACGAACCAATGAAATTTTTACACTTGTCACCTTCCAATTTACCACCTGCAAGGAATATTTAGAGGATATTCCACAGAATGTTCCAAGGAATATTATTTTTACTGACTGGGTTGTACGGATGCCCATTCAGCATCACTGTCAGCTCCTGCACCAAATTTTCTTGTTTAGGAAACAAACAAATCGTGTTTCTAGGAGCATACGATGTTTGTTTCACGCGAAACGAGTTGCATCGGATTCAGGATGACAAGCACTACACGATCGTTCAGGTTCCACACCATTCTGACAACTTTTGTTTTTGAGCATAATTTTGAGTACCTAATCATGACACATTTTAGACAAGGCACTCAAAGATGTCATGGGAACATATACAATAGGTGGATAAAATTTATTTTGGGTGGATGTTTAGGCTTTAGGGAGTATCGTATTATGCTTTAGGAGGCATGATCGTAAGTTTCACGATGTGGTATGGAAGGCGTAGGGCAGTTTTGAGTACACCAGGTTGATTCATGGAACAAGAGGGTTCTAGGAGTCATCAGGGCTGTGTCGCAGCGGATCAAGTTATGGGATCTGGGAATTTAGTTGGCTAACAGGTCACTCTATTTTTTGAGAAGTAGGGTCATGGAAGAGGGTGATCTATATCACTTTGGGATTAACTCATGGGGGATCGTTGAGACCTCCATTGTATGGTGAGGAATGTTATTACAGTTGTTTCTCAGGATCATTATTAGTAATGGATGGGTATATATTGACATCATAGAGATACCTGAGCAGGATGAGATTCATCTTCGTCAATATTTAGCTACGAGGTTTCAAGGGAGGAGGATACAATGTTCCCATGATGGGAAGCCCATCAAATCCAGACTGGCACAATGGAAACATGGAGGCACCCTTCTAAGTCTAGCATGGGACCTGGGCCTAGACAGATTAATGACCTTGAGGGATGATTTGGCTACCAGAAGGGGAGATCATTCAAATCTTCCATTGGGATTTTGTGACTCGTTGATGGCATGGGGGACTTCATCAACATGGTAGGTTGGTCAGCAAGAGGATATCAAGGGAAACACATGCGGGATATATTTCATCCCCACGAGGATTGGATTGTATCTTCAGGATTTTACTCTTGGAGTATAGGAGGTAGACTACTCAGCAAGGTAGTTTCGTGGGGAGTCAGACAAAGTCATACATTATCATAATGCTTTACTTATTGATAGTATCCAAAGGGATTATTGTACCTATTCCTTACTAGACAGTGAGTGGAGAAAGGGGTGCTTCACAGTGATCAATATGGCTTGGGATCCGGGTATCGAGGGATTCCTTCATAACGAGATAGTGCAGAGATCAAGGATGAACCAGTGGCACATTTGGGACTCTGGTATTATTGATGGTGATAGTGGTGATCAACATTCAGAAGGGGAACTTATTCAAGCATTGCTTGACGACAAGCTATTTTGGTTGGGAGGGCTGTAATATCCATGATTTTGATTTTCCTAATTAGAGACAATTTTTGGAAGAGGAGGAAATTTTGGCATTGCGACTTAGGAGGAAAAAGGGAAATCACAGCTTTAGTGGACAATGGGGACCGCAAGTAGAGAAATTTGACCCAAGTGGCAATTCACACTAGTGAGAAGAGAGAGAGAAAGGAAGGTATGTGAATTAGTGGAAGGTGGGGACTACTAAGGGAGAGAGGGCCAACAATTATAAATAGAACTTAGGGGCTTCCATTTGGCATCTTTGATCATTTTTACAAATCAACTCTAGTTATCTTGACCTACTTAGCCAAGACAACCAGTGATTTTTAGCACAAGGAATTCCCAAGCTGGAATTCCAGCCTCTCCTTCAATGGACTTTGAGTGCCATCCTAAGGAGGCATTTCTGAACTCAATGGGAGGTAAATTTTTTGGAGAATTGTGGTACCTTTCAGCCCATTTCTCAACTAGTTCGATTTCCAGGGAGGTTGTAGGGATCAAAATCATACGACTGAGTTAAGGAAAATAAAAGGGGTATTTTGGCCTAAGAATTGAGGATAACTAAGTGCCAAATCTAGCAGCTAAAGTATGGTGGAAGTAGTTTCTACCAAGAAGGTTGTAGCACCAAAAATTGGGTAATTATGGGGGGTAGAATTAGCCTAATTCCTTTCTGGGCTTTGTCGGTCTGGGGTAAGGGAGTCAACTCCTAGTTTTGCAAAAATTTTGGAGGAGTTTTGGTTCCCAAAAACAACAGGACTATTTGGCAGCCAGTTACAAGAAGTGAGCTTAAATGTTGGTTCTCAGGTGGTTGGCAAAATTTTCCCAAACCCTTTCTGTATTTTTCTAGGTTTTTGGTGGATATCTCAAGATTAATTTGGCGGAAGTTTTTGAGCATTTTTGGAGGCTCAAACAAGGGTTTCCTTCAGCTAGCAATTGCAGAGTTTCCAGGGCCAGCACAGAACATTGAGGAGAAGCCTTTCCTCTACATCCAGGTAGCATCGTTCTCACCTGGGATTGTTTAGCTTGCTTTGGAAAGCCCAGGTGCACACAATTCATGCATTTTACCATCCTCCATATATAATAAAATGATTGAATTTTGGTGCAGTTCTAGTGTAAATTGTGAGTTTTTTATTGTCGTCGGTTTTGTATGGTATTTTTCTTTGTTTATCATTATTATTTCATTTTTTGGAACCTTACAGTTCTCTCCACATTGGATCGAGTCTCCCTCAACCATAATGGGTGGCATTGAGTCTCTATGGCCCAAGTATTGGCGGCCTCTTCCCAAGCATATTGTGCTAAGCCAACTGAGCTAGTCCTCCAGCGATGTGAAATTGTTATGGGTGTGAGAAAGGATTGTAATACAATCAAAGATTACTTTGGCCACCAACAAACGCCCGAGGCTGATTACTTATCATTTTTACCTGAGTCTATCAGTTATTCTCGGCAAGGGCAATAAACATGTGTTGATGACTCATAGGCTGACTGTTATGAGGTCCCTCATGGATGAATTGACCTTAATTATATGAAAGGGTTGATGAGGTCATCCCACAGTCGCCCTATGTTGTTAATTTAATAGAGCATAAATTGATGGGTGAAAATAGTTGTCCCAAAAGAATTGTGAAGATGAAAGTGGGTGCAACCCAATAATCACCCAAGTAGTCTTGTTAAGGCCTAAAGGGGGAGCAGCCCTAACCGAATTAATATTAACCTCAATTATTCTTGCAATGAATAGTGTTATTTATTTCTACAATGTAATATCATATTTCAAATAGTTTGAATCCATCATAACAGCATTATTTATTTACACAAAGGGATTGATCATTCCTCTAGCTTTATTGTGGTCAAAAAAAGGGAGACAGACCCCACTAATTTTCACATGTTATATATATATGACAATAATTCACAAGCAGCAAACTCAGTATTGTGTGAATGTAAGAGGAGATATATGAAAAATACTATGACTATTGACCTGTAGTGGCTCCAAAGATACAATTATTGCTTATAAAGACCATTTGACCTAGTGTTCTTGGTTATAGCACTCAAGAAACCAATAGATAACTACATAACATAAATGAGATTTATCTTCTCATTTTATATGTTTATAGAATCAATACACATTTAGCTATGTCCCAATTCAAACCATCCGTATTTATTATCACCCTACAACAATAAAAATGGAAAAACATTCCATCATTAACAAATGACAAGCATGTTTTGGAAGCTTATTTTTCCAACATCAATAAGGAACAAGAATCAGTCATTACCTCACCACATAACTCATAAAAATAAATAGTTTAATAGATATAAACAATTTGTGAGTTGAGTGGGTTAAATTTGTCTTGAATTATCAAAGGAGTGACTTGTAATTTTTGTGGGAATGAAATAAAGATTATGATAAGGATAGACTACCCATTGCGGGGTGCCAAAAAGACAAAATCACTTGCATAGGAATGTGAATCATTAGGGGTGTAAGAATAGTATGGGGGTTATTTGTACGGTCTAATTTTGGCCAGATGTTCCCAACAGTTGAAGGAACAAATTTAGTACATCCATATTTCTAGTTCCATAATTCAATATGATGTATGACATCTTGTAAATTATAAATAGGGAAATAAACCACACAGTTCATACAGTCAGATCAATAAAGAAATTTTGTCAATTCTGAATATATTGGTGAACTTTAGGAAACCGTACAAATGTGCATAAGACAGTGAAATAGATAACACATATGTACCTAATATACTTGGTCAGCCATTCATGTATGAACATAAAATTCTATACATAAATTAAAATATGACATAAAGTAGCATTATCCATTTCAAGTGGTTAACAATACAATGGATAATCAAAACAAGTTAACCATGAATATACAGTAAATAAAACATTGCTTTACAATAAAATAGAGTTTAACAAAACCTTATTTACTCCCATGTGAAATATCATACATTCGAACAACCCAGGTTGCATTAGGTTGATATGAAAAATTAATTAACGAGCACCTTTTGTATTCCTCCATCATAAACCTTTATGACTTTTGGATACATCAAACTCACATATAAATCTCCAGCACCATTTTCACTCTCTCTCTTGTTAGCTTTATCTACTCTCTTGATAAGGGTTTATTGCATAACGTTGAAATTTCTGGTTGCAGACACTTTTTACTATTCGTTTTCTCTAAAATTTGAAAAAAATAATTTACTCAAATGAGATATATTCCAATTTTAGGGTTTTTTTCATTTACGGGTTAATTGGGGAGAAAAAAATTATGAATATTTACTCCAAAATATAAAATAAGAAACTAATTTAATTATTTTACATCAAATATGAGGCAGGTAAAATATATTTCTATCCCAATGTTTTTACTTCAACGAAAATGAGGTAAGAAAATAATGCATTTAATTTCTAAGTTATTACGCAACTTCTAAGAAACTAATTTTAACTTTTATGTGACACAAGAAAGTTTTATGGAGGTGGATTAAATTTTTTAGAGTAAATAATTTAACTTGGTGGAACAAATTACAGCAAAGAAATTATTTATTTTTCTAAATTACATGGATTCAATGAGAGGCTTATTAATCTAAATTAGCATTAATTTTAAGGTTGTTATTAAAGGAGAAGTTATAAAAACAAAATTTGTAAAGTAACTTGGAATAGAATAAAAAGAGTTGGAAGTTATCAAAGAATGAGAACTTTTTATGAAGGGTCAGGAAAGTACACTCAGGAGAGCTCATTGGGACAATTTTTTATGCAGTAGATCGAAGATCAGCGAGTAGATATGTCTCCCATAGTGCATATTTAGTCCATCTCTTCTTATTGTGATTGTAAAAACTTTCTTGTGTGAATTCAAAGTATTTTCTTTACTTTTGTGCAATCATACAACTTTGCAAGTGTTGAGAAATCTAGGGGCGGCTAGATTAGATGATTTCTCTTTCTTTGTTAATTGATTGTGATGTATTTTTACTTAACTTGATTAGTTTCTTCTTAAACTTGATTATTATTGTGTTTTCTATCATCAAATAGCTACCAAACAATAAAGATCAATGAGATAATAGGACATAGAATGTAGGCTATAACACAGGGCCAAAACCTCTCATTTTTTAGAGTAAAACCCACAAGAATTCTTCTCTTCTTATATAATGTTCAGATGGTGAATTCCAAGACCTAAGACCCTTGACAAAGACCCCTCCAGGACCAATTCAAACTTCTCCTTCTTGATGAACCCTTCCAGCAATTCCAACCTATTAGCTTTCAGCAACTTCGAAATAGCTGCTTCCAGCAACTTCGACCTGGAAATTTCTAGCAACTTTGACCTAGAAGATTCCAACAACTTCAACCTAGCAGCTTCCAGTAACTTCGACCTAGAAACTTCCAGCAACTTCTTCTACGACTTTGACTTCCCCAACAGTTTCTTCTGCAACTTCAACTTCTAGCAGTTTCTTCTGCAACTTCGGTCTAGCAACTACTTTAGAAACCCTAACACGAGAGCGAGAGAGAGAGGGGGGTCCAAAACTTCGATCTTTCTTATTTTCTTCTTTTCCTTAAATTTCATCCTTTTTCCTTTTCTTTCAGCTTATTTCGTGAGGATATCGAACTTATTTCTTGCTTGAATGAATGATACTTCAATGAGGTCAATGTCTCTTATATATAGGCTTCTTAGGAGGTCGAATTGTTTTCCATGAGGCTCACTTGATCCTTCTTGTAGGCCGACTTGTTTGACAATGTCTTGGAGGGTCTTTATGACACGTTTGACATTACAAAACTTTTATTTACAAGATATAACATGCCCAAAGGGTCTTACATGTATGACAATGACTCTTTTGACTTCATAATTCTATGACAAACCTAGGAGCACTCAATGGGTGCTTGACTTGCAAATAAAATTATCTTGAGCATGAAACCCATGCATCAAGAATGACAATAATGCATTTCTTTTCTCTTTAATATCAAATATATAAAATCATGATTACAATAGACATTATGAAGACCGAACCTAGTTACGCATTTCAATACTCCCTCTTAACTAGATAGATATTCATAATACATACACAGTACTTGGACATTCTCATACTGAAGAATTCTCATAAGAAGAGTCAAATTGGTAAGCCATCTTATAAGTTATTATTTCAACTTATCTCATTGCATCTTATCGTCCCAAATAACATTGTCACATAGCAAGACCTTGACTAATAGATTTATCTCTCCACAAGATCATATCACAATGTTGGCAAGACAATGACTAATAGACACCTTTCATCATTGTCTCTCAAGGAACATACCCTGTCCGGATGTTCACAAGGTATGTCCTTTTAGGAACATTCTTGTCTTGGAATAACACATCCTCAAGGAATTTCCTCTTTGACTAATCTTACCTATTGGATGCCCTACCATATCCTCAAAGAGTATCGGAATCAATCTTAGATGCTTACCCAATTATCCATTCTTTCTTCATAACATGAAGACAAGAATTGTTTTTGTATCTCTCCCTCTCAACTAGGGATGATCTACACATTCCTATAAAATGAATATTCCAAAGCTCCCTTTTAACAAGGGACTTTCCCAAGCTCTCTCTCAACTAGGGACTCATTTCCAATAGTAGCTATCTTCTCTTTGGTGGAGATCATGGTACTATTAGCTTTTTGTAGGGCTCCTATTTCTATATCATATCATGAACTTCATATTCTTTATCATGGATCCTTCTTTGTCATCACTTTATCGTAGGGCATCAACCATCTTCTCCATAACTTTCCCTTCAACGAACCATAATGTTGAACCAATAGTCATGGCATCCTTCTCTTCACCAAAAATTGATCTTCTAGTCCACATTTGGCTTTTCTTCATATAGCTACCTCTTCCAATTCATGTTTATTTTAGGATCTTCCATCCAATAACATGATTATTAGCTATAAGTGAATTCTACAACCTTATTTTGGTAGCCCTATAAAAACCCAACCAGATGCTTTCAAAAATAAAAAATGAATAGTAAATCAAAGTTACCTCTTTATGATGCCATTTTTTCATGACATCAACTTCTTGCAGCATCAATATCCTACATATGTATGAATCCATATCCAAGACACATATTACCAAGGTTTTCCTTTTCCACATTACATATCAAGGTCTTCCAATACCTTCTTCATGGGGATGTCATATTTAATCGTTCTTTTTATCATATGTTAATCACTTATCTTATCTTCTGTGACTATAGATACATCTTTAATGAACTTTTATTTCAACTTTTCTTCACATATTTCCTCCATAGGATCATCTATACATAGTTCCTTCATCATAGGAACCATGAATTCCAACCACCTCATATTCTCCATGAGGTCATGTCACGTCAATATGTAGAAAAGTTCATGGCATATTGTCTATATGCCTTCATGTATCTTTCTAAAGGAATAGTTTCTTCTTCTTTTATCATGCTCATGAGATAGAGCATTCTACCCATTCTATTTGTCACCATATGATGACATGACTTTATCTATCACATATATACATCCCTCTTCCTTCATGTGTCCATCTTGGCTTCCTTCGGGCAGCTTCCTTTCCTTCCTTGAAGATGAAAGTACTTCAACCAACTTGTCATTTTCCACATATTTGTCATCATACTCTCATATTTTTAACTTGTAGATCCTACATAAGGTGGAATATAAACCATCTGCGAGACACTTGCTTCTTCTTAAGTAGAGGTGAATCTTCTAACAAAGATTTCAATGAAGGATCTTAATGATCCTCATTCTACAAATGCTCCTTTCTAATGATGGTGATGTATGATGATCTCTTTATCTTCTATCATTCTAGATGGCTTTGTCCAGCCATATATATTGCTACTTTGGTTATCCTTATATGCTTCCAATGAAAATGCCATGAGATAATTTCTCTTCATCATGATGATAATTTCAACTATATGAACTTCTACTTCAAATATCCTTCCATGCCTTTATGATGATTTCATATCTATCTCATCTATAATGCATCCTATCATACTTTTGATGCTTTCCATCATGACAACTATCTTTTATAAACTGAAAAGAACTAAGTGTAGGAGGTTATCTCAATCATAGTATAGCTCTTTCACTTCCTATTTCTTTTTCTTCTTCTTTTCAGGTTAGTCTATTTCTTTGATGATATGGGCTTAATTTCTATCTTCTTCTTTTTTTCTTATTGTCCTTATTGAGTTTAGGACAATTCCTCTTAAAGTGCCCATATTCATTACATCCATATCATTACATCTTTGACATGTCGAGCTTCTTCTTTTTATCGGGATCAAAAATTCCAAATTTCCCTTTCTTTCTAGCCATAGTTTCATATGCTTGGGTTTTTTCACTTGATCCAAGCTCGCTCTTTGCCTTCAACCTAGTTTCTTCAATCTTACATAATGACCATGGATTTGCTTCCTTCTTTCCATTAATACTTGTTAAAATTGTTAACTAGGGGAAAATTCCACTTTGGACAACTCATTTGATGGAGATTATTATTGCATTGGATTCCTCTTTTCGAGAGGACCAAAATTGACCTAAATATCATCAAATTTGGATAAGAAGAAATGTGTTTTTAAATTTATGCCCTCACATGTGCAAATTTTCAACGTCAGCCACATCATCATGTAGGCTCATGAAACCCAAGATACATGTCACTTCACCCTCAACTATTTGTATAAATAAGAGACACGTACAACCTCATTCAGCATCATCTCATTTCACACATTATTCTCCCTCCTCGTCTGATTGGTTCATACATCTTATTGGGCATCTCTTTTCCTCACAAATGTGGTAGCAGAAGGATGAACTACAGGACGAATTATAGGGAAGAAATTTTAGAGTCTATTGTAGGTTTGACCATCGTTCACTAGGGGTGTTTTGACCACATTTGACTAAGATTTTTGGGTCAAAAATTCTTTCTTGGCAGGCTTCATTTATTGGCACAAGAACCAAGGCATTGTGTTGAATTTGACGCAGACCAATCACAGGGTTGACCACAGATTTTGACCAAGTTTGACCGATGTTTTCATGATTGTTTTGGGTTGGTTTTGACCAACAAAGAAGGTTGATTTTTATTAGGTTTGACTGAGTCGCTTAAAGAATTGTTTTTTGTTGCGTTGACCAACATTGATTTTCTAGTTATGGTAGAATTGCTTGTTGTTGACTTCATATTTGACAGGGTTGGTTTGACTATTATTTGGCAAGTCAATTTTGACTTTATTGTACTCTCTCTCTCTGTTGAACATTTGATATAATAATAAGAACAATTGATCAAAGGGTTTTCCCCATCTTGGGTTTTTTTCCTGGAATTCACCAAATCTAGTGTTCTCTTGTCTTGGCTTATCTTATGCATTTTGTTATTCATGTTCTATCTACAATTACAGTCAATGTGATTTATGGTTAATGTGATTGCTATTGGAAACTAATTTGAAAATTTTCATTGGGTTTCCAAAAGGACATTGAAGTAATTGTGCTAAGCATATAGAGCATGCCATTGTTAACTAAAATTAACATGGTATCAAAGCCCAGGTGAAGATAAAGCCCAATCAAGAGAGAGAAAAGAAATCACTAAGAGAGATTTGTTGGACAATATTATTTGACAAGTCTCCATGGCTTCTACATCATACTTCAAGACTAACAACAAGATTAATGAAAAATATGACTATCATGCATGGAAAATGACTTTGGACTTGACTTTAGAAGAGCATTATGTAATGAACTATGTGCAGGGAAAAGTGGTGGAGCCTCCTTCAAATGCATCGGTTGCTGCTAAGACAAAGTATAGAAAAGGTGAGGTCAAAGCTAAGAAAATTATCATTGACTCCATATAAAAGCATTTGGTTGCCTATATTTATGATTTGGAAACATCTAAGGAGATGTATGATAAGATGGTTGGGATGTTCAAATTAAACAATGGAAATCAAATCCTCTTTCTCAAAAACAAATTTTAGGACATCAAGATGAATAAATGGGAGTCTACCCAATCCTACTTCATGATAATAAATCAAATAAAGAATTATCTACAATCTATTGGAGAACAGTCTACCCAATCCTACTTCATGATAATAACTCAAATAAAGAATGATATACAATCTATTGGAGAATTTATTGTTGATAGAGAGCTCACTCTCATTGCACTTGGAGATCTTACAAGACCTTGGGATGTATTTTTCACCATTATTCTCAACAATGGCAGGATATCTGGTTTCGATGACTTATTGGCTAGATGCACTCAAGAGGAGACTAGGATGATAGAGAGAGACAATCCCTCAAATGGAAATGAACCTACTTTTTCTACTCATGCAAATAGGAAGAATAATGTTGGTCCAAGGAGTCAGGGTCAAGGATTCAAGAATGGATTCAAGGAATGAATTAAAGGAAGGTGTTACAATGGCAACAGGTTCGACCACTATGCTAGAGAGTGTCCTCACAAGAAGAATACTCCAAGGGATGATGACAAAAACAATCACAACAGTTTCAAAGGAAATGGAAATTAAAGAAAAAATAGGTTCAACAACAAAGGAAATAGGAATGCTCCCGCTGCTCAAAATGGAAATGGTCAACCTCCCAAAAGGATAATAAATGCCAAGTATGATGAAAATAATTATGTAGAAAAACAAGATGAAATCTATCTTATTTCCGCTCTATTTACTACCTCTCTCTAGATACATTGGATCATTGGTTGATTGATAGTGGAGCCTCAAGCCACTTCAATGGGTACAAGGAGGCCCTCTCAAATTTGGTTCAAAAGAACACTAATTTAGAGACAATACTTGGAGATAATTACATTCCCGTGAAAAGATTATATCTTGTCACTCTTCACTTGAATAAAGGTCAAACCATTCATCTACAAGAAGTATTGTATGTGCCTGATTTGAAGAAGAACTTGATGTCTATTTCTACGATGGAATATAAAGGCTTCAAGGTACCATTCGTTGATGGAAAGGTATGTATTTTGAAAATAAACCCTAAATATGCATTCTTGGATTTAGGGTTGATGGTCTCTATCAAGTTGGTGTAAGTCCTTTGGGAGCTTTGGGAAGTGATAAGATTGACAGATGCACCCTCATCCAAGACAGTGCCAGGTATTGCCTTATCATAGGCATGTACTATAATCTGGAAAGGCACATGGGATGGAAGGCGGAAAGCAGTCAAGTGACGCCAGTCGAAGGAAACGACTGAACTACTTGGTGGGGGAATCGTATGATTGCCCCCCTGCTCTACAGGAACTGAAGAAGGACTCTCTGGATCAGTTGGGATAGGAGGGTCGTTCTCAGATTCAGGAGAATCTGACGAGACAAGAAGAACATGAGCATGACGCTCTTCCGAAACAGAGTGATCAACAGGCGGTGAACCCAAGTTGACACTCTCTCCGACCAATGGTTGGTCCCGAACAGGCTTAGCACAGCCAGGTTCGGAAAGAGGAGGATGGACAAGAGAAGGATCTAAATCAATCTCTTTGTCGACAGGGAGAGGATCTGAAGAGAGCCTCCGATAACCAACGGGGAGTTGGGGTGAAGAAGTTGTAAGACTTTCCAAAACAGTGGAAGCTTTATCCATGAGCGGACAAAGGTGAAGGAGATGATTGCCTTCACATAGCCTACAGGGGAATTGAATCTTCCCTTCCTTCTTACCATTGCTAGTTGATAGGGTAGCATCGCCATGAGCTTCAGAGGACGATGAGGGGCAGGCCGGATCGTGAGACCATACTTCTAAGATCCTGGGAATGCCAGGACAATCACGAAGAAGATGGTCATCCTTGCACAATTTACAAGGAAACTTGACCTTCCGCGGAGGAGCAGAAGGTGGCCCGACCTGAGATGTACGCGGAACAGTAGCTGCACTTTTAACCTCTCGCTTATGAGACTTCTTCTTCTTCGTCTTCTTCTTCTTCTTCTTAGCCACCTGGTTACTTGAATCCAGACTCTCACCAGGCGAAGTAGAAGATGAGGATGTAGAAACAGACGAAGAAGGGGAGAGGTCCACCTTGGAATCAACATGATGTTGTTCGGGTGGAGGAACTGATTGACCAATAGTTAAGACATTAGGGACCATAGAGGTTGAGAACAACCAAGCAGGAAACCCAACAGTTAACCCAGGAAGGGACAACGTGGCCATGTAAGGAGCACCAACATTCCCAAAAGGAGGAAAATGACCAGGATTCCCGTCACAGGGGATTCCGGGGTTGGTGAACTCTGGAAAAGTTGCCATCAAAACTAAAAATAGTACACGGGGCTGAAAAAGAGTCAAGACACACAATCAAGCGGCCAACAAGCAGAATCTAATAAGGCATGTGATCACGGGTGATTTAATTTTTAAGACACAAGGACATAACTTGACCTTTTCATCTTTAAAGAGTCGAGAAAAGGACAAAAAGATGACTCTAGTCACCTTCGAATGTTTAATGAGCCCGAAGTGACAAATGCTCAGATGAGCCTTTTCTTTTAGGGAGTCTGAAAAGGATCAAAAGTGACTACTCTGGAGAACTAGGCAAAAGGCTTACCATACAATCCATAAAACTACATATACACCTTGGAAATCGTATGAAAACCAAGGACTTTCCATACGGCAGTCAATCTTCCTGAATGTTGTGTTTGGTGCGTTACGAGCTGTAAGGCGGCAAACACGGATTCCTATGGATAAAGGATGATAACCTAGTAGGGTCTCCCCATATTCTCGACGGTACGTGGGAGCACAATTCCGTACTAGACCACTATTGAGTCACAAAAGGAGGAATCACCCAACCTTGAGTGGAAAAAAAGTGACTAGGTTTAAGGACGTCGGAGCATGTCTCTAGCCTAGACCTCTAAACAATGTGCGTTATGTTCCAATGCGTTGTTAGATTCACTCAGTTCATTTTAAAGTTGATCCTGGATTATGTTTCAGTTTTCAGGGCTTACCATATGTAATGTCTCAAAATTTCCTAAGTGCAAACTATATGCCGCAATATATCATTTCATTCGATGAATGCTAACTATAAGAGAGTTGAGAGCTTTCACACAAACAAAATGATCATAAAAGAACCAACGATATCTCTAATGTAGCTAATGGAAATTAAAAAGCTTTTGCTTCAAAGTCACTAATCACTAATAACAACGAAAAGCTCTAATTCACATTAACTAATGAAAAGCAAAAGATATTTTTCTTTTAATGTTAAAGGCAAGATGCACTAAACAAATTTTGAGAAATGATAATAAGAGAGAAAAAACAAGCAAATTTCACTCAATGCAAGCACAATCAGATCCCTAAATTGACAAAGCAGTGCTTCAAAACCGAGAAAAGTCCCAAAGATACAAATGAGCCGTGTAATCTAGGCCCAAAGCGAAACAAAGCGGAGTTCAAGTGAAAAAGAGGTAGGTCACTCAAAAAATGCAATGAAACAATTAACAACCACTAAACGAGTGCAAGGGAGCAATTAGAAAGTCGGTTTGACCAATAAAAGACCAAAAACTCCTAAGGAAGGCTCGACACACAAAGCCACTAGATGCCCTAGGGCTAAAAATGTGGAATCGATGGAAAATGGCAAACAACCAAAGGATGAAGGTTAAAACCAGTCAAACAGGACTCCAACACACTCAAGTAGTCGAGAAAATGTATCCAAAATCAAATACCAGGCTTAGAAGGCTTAAAATCAAACAAACCCTAACAGTCTCAGGATTGGCGCGAGTGATACATTGAAAACTAGCGCCAATTAAGGATTGGCGCGAGTGATACATTGACAACTGGTGCCAATTGGCGCGACTGTCGGGATGAAACTAGTGCCTTTTAAGGATTGGCGCGAGTAATACATTGACAACTAGTGCCAATTGGCGTTGCTGTGCCAAAATGAAAAATAAGCAATCCAAAACCAAGCCAATGATAACCAGGTAAACCAAGAAGCGAGAAACAGCAAAAGGACTCAACCCAGAAGGTTGACCAAGCAGGTAAAAATCAAGAAACAACCAAAAAGGCAAGACAAGCTTCCCAGCGGATTCACCAATTTGTTGAGGAGGTAAATCCCCTCTGCGGACAGAGGTGATCCCTACACGCCCAGACCGGGTCTAGCAACAATCATACAACACTACAGCGCAAGTTCCTAATTGCAAATTAAAGACCAGTGACGAAGGCCTACCTGGATTCCAACGCTAGTGCTTGTAGAAGAGGTGACGCTCACGTTCCTTTGCTCCGGCAGATCACGATCCCCACGATCTCCATGAATGGACACCTGCACATACAAGAAACGACACAAACACAAACATAAAATCCAACATATGCAACTATATATCAGTCAGAAAGGATATAACTCATCATCGTTACAAATAACAATAAGAGTGGAACCATAACCAATAGTCATCTATTAATAATAATCAAAGAAGAATACAACCATATTTCTGACGTTAGATTCTCCTTTGGCTGGGTAATCAGCAGCACATGTCTTGCAAAGCTTGTTGGGAATAGGAACAAGCCTCTCTCTCCTTGTTTATTGGACAAGAATCTCCTTACTTAGATTTGGCCTTATGGGAATGAAGAAGGTTCTTGCAGCATGAAGCTCTTGGTAACTTGACAATTCTCAATCTCTGGAACTAGCTTGCCAAGGAAAATGGACAAGCTTTTATAGATGGAGGAAGGGGAGTTGGGATCATCCACAATAATCATAGGATTGGCTCTATCACTAAAGAAGCTTCCATGAGAGGTGGTAAACCACTTCCTCTCTATGGAAATTCGAAGCCAAACCATCCAACTCAAGATAGATTCAGTCCAGGAATTTGTTAGGATGAATATTCCGCTATTTGTTTGTTAAAAAACACCATTGATTATGGTTAGCGCGAGTGCAACTCTTTGACAGAGCGCCAACTAGCGCGCCCTCTTTGGAGGATTTCCCCCATTGACGCGAGGGCTGCACTATGGAACTGCGCCAATGGAAAAGGGGCTATTTTTAGGGGTTTTAAGCAGGAGATGTCTTCAGGGCAAATGAAGTTCAAGTTCAAGGGAGTGCAATGCAAGTGTTTGCAAGTCATGTCACTTCTCATAGGTCCCGGAATGAGTCCTCCAAGATGCGGGAGAGGGGTAACAGGGATGGTGACAAATTGTTGTGTAACACAAACCCCAGGCGAAACTTTGGATCCTAAAGCCAGCTGGATTCAAAATGACTCCTCCAACTCCAGCTCTTCTAGGATTGCCCTTTGTAGCCCCATCAAAAAATAGAAAGTGTCTTTGATGGTTTGCAATCCATCCCTGGAACTCTTCTGTTGTAGCCCTTATTTGCCATACTTTTGGGAGGGAGATACTCTTTGCAATTTTTTAGAACTGAAGATAGAGAGAGAAACCCCAATTTATATCTTGTTCGCTGAGACTTAAGTCATCTTTATGGTCTCAAAGGCACTCTTTTAACTGGCATTTAATTTTAACTGCCACTAGCTTGGTCCTATTCGCAGTTTCTGAAAATCCTTCTATTTTGCTCAAGAGAAACCTGCCAACAAATAATTTTAGCGAGAAAATACCAAGCAGCACTGATAATCTTGTTTTTTGGAGGAGAACCAGGATACCTTTGCAGCCATTTATCAAAAAAATCAGGAATGAAGGAAGGCAAAGCGAAGCTAGAACTCAAAGGTTCCAGCAGCTCGATCCAAATCTGCAAAGTGAAGGAACATTCAAGCATTAGATGAGAAACTCTTTCCTGGTTTACCTTGCAAAGTCTGCACCTTGAAGGGTCGTGGAAACCTCGCTTTTGAAGATTATCATCTGTCAAAATTTTGGAGTGGCATAACAGCCAGTTGAAGAAGTCGATTTTCGGTAAGGAGGCATAATGCCATATCCCTTTCCATGGCTCTGGATTCGTGGCAGCATGGGGGCACTCACACAGCTTGGCGTATCCTTGACCAACGGAATAATCACTAGCCTACACACCCAAACCTCTTGAATCCCTGCTTCGCATCCACGTTGGAGCCAATCTGTGAAGCTTGGAGAGCAGGACCTCTCATTCCATAAACAAATCCAGGGGCATTTCAAGGTTCTAGCCAGCCCAGCATGAGTCCTGCCAGACTGAAATGTCCCACAGGGAACACAATCCAGCATCGTTCATCCATCTGCGCATCGCTTGGAGAGAGTGACAGTCTCCCAGTAGCTCATTTTTCATAATTATATCTGTCCAAAGGTTGACCCTTTTTCCATTACCGGGAATCTAGTAGGCATGAGCATTAATAAGCGGACAGGCTTTGTTGCAAAGCTTTAGAAAGGGCGAATTAGGGAGCGGCAAAGGGTGATCTAGACAGCGGATTGCTATCCTTTGAAGTATTTTTTCCAAAGAGCTAATTGTGCCCAGCCAGGGTTAGGTGCAATAATTCTCCAGATGAGCTTAGCTCCCAATGCAATATTATGATATCCAAGATTTTTGAAGTTCAAGCCTCCTTCCAAGAGTGGTTTGGAGATGGATTCCCAGTTAACTAATGGAATCTTATTCTCTTTTTGCTTGCCCCCCTTCCAAAAAAAAATTCGAATGATCTCCTCCATTTTTCTGAGGATGCAAGTGGGAGCGAGAAGGATAGAAAACTGAAACAAGGGAAGACTGTTAAGGACTGATTTTATGAGAACAGATTTACCAGCAATGTTAAGCCAGGAAAAGCCCCAAGCAAACAACTTGTTCTTGAATTTCTCCAATTGAGGGAGCCAATATCTACTAAAGGCTCTTTTAAGAAATACAGGTAGGCCTAAGTACTTGAAGGAAGTCCAGTTTGAGGAGGCTGTGAAACCAAAGGTTCTGGAAATGGAATTGAGCAACCTGGAAGTGGTGTTCGAGAAATAGATATGGCATTTGCCATTGTTTAGTCTACTTCCCGAAACCAAACCAAATTCGTCCAGAACTCCTTTAAATCTAGAGGCTATAAGCACAGAGGCAACTCCCAATAACAAGGTGTCATCCGCGGGCATGATTTATGTTTTTAACACCTCTTGCTATACAAAGCCCAGCAATTTCTTGATCCATCATTTTTTTATCTAAATAAAAGCTGAGGACAAAGGCTTGAAGAACAAATAGAAGGGGTGAGATAGGGCACCCCTGCCTGAGCCCTCTCGTGGCTTTGAAGAAGTCAACAGTTCAGCCATTTACTAATAGAGCAATCCAAGGCTCCAAAATGCAGGCCTGAATCCAATTTATAAATTTTTCACCAAATCCAAGCTTATGTAATACTTTTAGCAGAAAACTATGCTTAACTCTATCAAAAGCATTTTCTAAATCAAGTTTGACAACCATACATTTTTCATTGCAACTCAGGCTTGAGTGAATTGTCTCTTGGACCATAATGAAATTTTCCACTATCTATCTACCTTGAATGAATCATCCTTGGCTTTCCGGAATGACTTTGGGGAGGATGAGCTTGAGTCTATTAGCGATGACTTTGGTAATCAGTTTGTAGCCAATATTACATAGCGAAATTGGGCGAAACCTGTTGAAGGTGTTGGCTTCTTTCTCTTTGGGGATGAGAGAAAGAAAAGCAGAGTTCATGCTGCCTCCGATTTTTTGGCAAGCTTGGGACTTAATAACCATTTTGTACAGATCTTTTTCCACAATCAACTAGCAAGATTGGAGAAATCTTGTTGAAAAGCCATCCAGACCAGGGGCTTTGTCTGGGTCCACGGCAAAGAGCGCATCCTTGACTTCGTTCTTGGTGACTTTAGCTTCAAGAAGGTGATTCATTTCATCAATAATCAGGGAAGGGACCATGTCCATCATATCAGAGTTTTGATCCAGATTTATATCTTCACTATACAGGTTTTTAAAGTGAAGGGAGGCAACTTTTTTGATGCTTGCATTGTCTTTGTGAATGATGGGGCCATCTTTGATTTTGCAAATGGAGTTGGACCATTTCCTTGTCTGAGCTTGTTTGTGGAAGAAGGAAGAGTTCTTGTCACCTACTTTGAGCCAAAGGCTACGAGACTTAAGTCTCTGGTACTCTTCCTTAGCTAGACAAGCCTTGTGATAGTTTTGTTGGAGCTGGGCTTCTTTGTCTAGAATATATTTTGTTATGTCAGTTGTTTCAGCATGGAGATGATGATTTTCTAGAGTGCATTGGAGTTTTTCCTTTCATTGGCTAGATTGGGCAAATATTTGGCCTAGCTTTTCAAAGCCCTTTTCACTCTTCTGAGCTTTCTCCTCCCAGACAAAAAAGGGTGAGCCTTTGACCGACTGCGTCCAGATGCCCTTAACTAATTTCAAGAAGTCTGATTCCTTAGCCCAGAGTGGGCTAAATCTGAAGGGAATTGGTTCGAGGTCAAGCTAAAACACTAGTTCCAGCTTGATGGATTTATGATCAGAAGTGTTGCATGGGAGAATATGAACTCTAGCCTCTAATCCAAGCAGAAGAAAAGAACTTTGAAGTAAGAATCTGTCCAATCTGGCAGCAATGTGGCCAGGACCAATTCTTTTATTAGACCAAGTATACTTACCAGAGATTGGCTTGATGTCCAAGAGATCCCAGTCCTGCATAAGGTCCTCTACCCATTCCTTTGCCGGATCTCGAACAATGATGCCTCCTCTCTTGTCTACTAATAAGAGAGTGAGGTTTAGATCTCTTGCAATGATGGTATTCTCTAGATTAATGAGAACTGCTTGGTTTCTTGGATTCCCAGCAGGCCTTTTTTTCCCCAGCATTCACAGGGATGTACATGTTGAAGAGACTAACAATCTCTTTTGAGTCTAGATGTTGGAGTTTTAAGAGCAGCCAGTGAGTGTTGAGGGTCTCATAAACAACTGAGAATTTTCTAGCGTTCCAAAGAATGCCCAACCCACCGGAAGCCCCACAGGCAGAGATTTCTTTCGCCTCACATTTGTTCCAGAGTTTCTTACTAGCCTGAAGGAAGACAGAGTCTTCCAACTTGGTCTCCTAGATGACGAGTATGTCAGGAGCTTCTGTTCTTATTAAACTTCTAATGGCTTCTTCTTTGATTCTGCTCCCCATACCTCTACAGTTCTAGGAGACTATCTTCATCATTTGTATTTCTAGTTGGCTCCCTTGGAGCCTTGGGGCTGGTTTCTCGCCATCTTTGTTTTTTATGCTAACAGCTTCTCAAGGGTTGGTAGGCTGCCTTGGAGATTATCTTTGAAAGTTTCATGCTCTCTTTTTTCCCGATCTATTTTGTGGCCTCTTATGGATCTCCTTATCGAAGCTTGGGATTTTCCTATTTCCCTTTCTTCCTCTGAGCCATCTGATTCATGCTCATCTTCATCTACTTCGACAGTATTTCCTTTGGAACTCTCAACAAGGCTTGCCCCCTTTGGAGAAGAGGGGGTACCTTTAGAGGGTGGGGTTCATTTTTGGTTGTCTGGATCCTGTGGTTCCTCTATTTGCGAGCTTAGAGGGGCAAATTTATTTTCTTGATCCATTATAGAAGGGTTTGCTGAGGAGGGGCCTAGAGGGGACCTCTTCCGTTTGGACCAACCTCCTTTTGGGTTTTCCTAGTGCGTTTGACCTAGTTCCAGCCTTTTGCTTTACCCTTGTCTAGTTCCACATTGGTTGGGCATTGTTGGTACCATTTCATTTCCATCCTTTTCTTCTAGAAATCCATCATTTGTCTATAATTTTCTCCCATAAAACCCCCATAGTCCATGAAATTGATTAATCAAAGCATTATAGTTGTTATTTTACATTAAATTTAATTTGTGAATTTTTATGTTAAAAACTAGAAATTTTCAACAAAATTACAGGATGTCATGACTTCCTGTAAATGGTTTATGATGTGACACGTGGCATGGCAGGAAAATCAAAACAAAAGATAGGAACGTGATCTCGAATGTACATACATGGTGAAAGAGCTATTCAACAGCACATCTAAAGCTCCTGGATACATGGTCAATGCTGGTCAAACCCAGCCTTTTGGTCACAAAAGCAGCAAAAAGCCAGAGTTACCTAAACTGATTTCGTTTTGCTTTGGAAATCAGTTAAGATTAGAAAAGACAAAAATCACTCTTTTTGTAAAAGCAGAAACATCTGCATAATAATGTATGTACATTCGATTATAGAGGGAAAGTTAGTGAATATAGGATAGGAGACAAGCAGATTAAAGGATTGTGTATTGTATTGTCCAGAACGGTAGTTGTTCTTGTGTATTGTTTCCAGAACATTGCTCTTGCATGTGATTTGATTTCCAGAACTTAATTACAGGCATTGTTTTACCATTCCAGTGCTTATGCGTTAACGTTTTTATCGCTTGAAGTTTCCTAAGTGTGCCATTGAAGCGTGGAACCCTACGTGGAGATTGGTATACTTTTATTTTCATTTCCATAGTTTTCGAATCTGAATAGTGTTTAATGTTATTTTCTTGCCTGTGAATTTATTGATTTGATTAGAAGTTCTTGCAAGTAATATTCATGGTGATAGCTTGAGAATTTGATTGCTAGATTATTGAACAATATCTTGTAAAAGATTTGATCGACCATTGAATTTTGAAGTATCTTTGTGGACTCTGTTTTCATGCATTTAAATTTCAGTGTGCTTAAAAGAGCTTTTGGTTTTCATGAATGCTTAGTGTGTTAGCTGGAAAGAGCTTTTGTGAATGATATCCTTGTAAGAGGGTTGAAAACTCAGACTAGTAACATGTTGTTTCTTTAGAATAGTTAATTAAATTATATGATCTGAGTGTTAAGGTGTGAGAGGAAACATATTTCAATCTCCTGTAAAGGAGTGTTGTAGCCTGTCACAGTAGACACTTAGTTAGGTAGATGAGATCCTTTTAGGTCTATAGACTTTAGACACGTGCCTCTAAGTTTACCTACCTTGGTTGATATTAAATCTAGTCTAATCTAGCACCCTAGATTGGCCACTACAGGCATCCTCTGGCGAAGTGACCGTAGACATGGCACTTTCGGCATTTGAAAGGCAACTACTCGTAATCTAGCTTCTGGAAATGAGTCCAGTTTCCTACTTTGATTTTGATGGCTTCTGGGAAACCCACCTCTAGATCTACTTCTACGCAGATATGGGCACAGTCATATTGATCTTTGTTGTTTGCCCGATCTATGAATTTCCCAAGGGCGTTTTCGATGTGCTTCAACGAGTCCCAGTTCCAACAATGCACTAGAAGGTTAGGGAGTCTAACCCACACAAGGACAGTCGTGGGAACATTGACTGCAGGTTCGAAATCCGGCGTCCATCTATTGAGATACAAGCCCTGGGGGCCCACGAAATAAAGGCTATTCTGAAAGATTAGGTCCTTGTCGTCCTTTGAGGTGAATTCGAAGAGCAAGAACCCTCGTCCTAAGAAGTAAGAGGTGACGCTTCTCTTGATCAGAGGAGCCCAGTTCTTGTTGACCCAGGTCTCAGTGTTCTTAGGAGAAGGCCATAGACTGGTGAACTGGCCAACGACAGCCCGCTCAGCCAAAGAGAGGGCAACTTGAATTAGAGTCTCCGGCGACAGAGAAATTTCAGGAATGTCTTCAAGCCTATTGACAAACTTGGCTGCTTCACTCTTTTTCTTCTACGGTAAACTGGCCAAGAGCTAAGAGAAGGCTTCGGCAGAAGAAGGCAGAGGAGGGGGGGGGCCTACCTGGGACGAGCTCGGGACCTCCATGGGAGTGAGCCCAGCAAACTAGCCCCGCCCAGCAGCAGACAAGCACACAAAGACGCAGGAGGGTAGAGGACCCAAAGCCACGGGCCGCAGAGAAGAGGGAGCAATGGCGCAGAGGCGTCGAAGCGCATGCTAGGGCTTCATGGCAGCGCTCCAAGTCTTGATCAAAAAAACCTTTCTTAAGTGGGATCATTTGTTAACCAGGATAAATCAGGTAAATCTAGGGTTGCAATAAATGGTAATTGTCGGTTAGGGTCTTTCCATAAAGTTTGATAACCTTGAGCGTTAAGACCAACCCCTGTAGGAGGATACCTAGAATAGCCTGTGCAGTTGGAATTGGAATTCTACCAGGGTAACCAGGGTGAACCATATTAGGATGAACAGGGATTTGATAAGTATGAACAGGGTATGGTTGACTCTGGAAAGGTTGAGCTTAACCAATTTGACCTAAGTAATATTTCCCCTATACAGGTTGAACTTGCAAAGGTTGGACTTCAACAAATTGACTTTGAACAGGTTGACTCTGAATAAATTGACCTTGAAAAGGTGGTTTTTGGAAGTTTGACCTTGGAAAGATGGAATTTGAAAAATTTTTCCTTGAAAAGGTAGAACCTAGTAAGATTGACCTTGAAAATATGGCCTTTGGAAAGATTGACCTTGAAAAGGTGTTTTCACTGTTCCTATAGTGGGTTGCCCGATAGGAATCTGTGGTATAGACTAGATCATAGGAACGATTTGATAAGCAGAAACCTAAGTGATTGCTTGAGTAGTTTGAGGAATAGATATTTGAAGGGTAACTAGAATGGTTGTTTGTGATACTCTTGGGATAGGTTTTTGAGGAGAACTTGGAACTGGCTGCAAAATGGGTCTTTGAAAAAGTGTTTGTGGTGCCCTCTGAATAGGTCATTGAATCGATTGTTCAACAGGTGTTTGAGGAATTCCCTAAACAAGTTGTTGGATAATTGTTTGTGGAATCCCCTAAAAAGGTTGCTCGACAAGTACAACAATACTTGGAACAGGTATTTGAAGAATAGGTTGTCCAGTAGGCTAAACAGGTTGATAAAGTGGCACTTGTGGAGCAACTAGACCAAATTGTTAAGTAAAAGCAGGATTCCAAATAGTGTTCTTCTAAGGGTAAGGAGTACCAAGGAAAGGTTGAGTCACTGTAGGTTGACCTAAACTGGGCTAAGGTATCTGACCATAATTTCCAGTAAAAGGTTGACCCCCAACCGTAGGATAAGGTCTAACAACATGTTGTCATCTAGGTGGAGGATAAGGTGTTTCCCCCCAAGTGGGTAATAAACACCAATTGGGGTTACTTGAGGGTTACTTGAGTTACTACATACCATGTGAATTTGTTGGTCTGATGACGTAGGCACTTAACACATGGATGTCATGCTCTAAACAGTAGATGTAGATAAATAAAATGACCAAGTAGAAGTTTGAAGAGAAGAAGCAGCTCCTAAAAAAGTATTAGTAAGTGAATGGTATCCAAGAGGAACTGATGAACCACCATACAATAGCGATTCTGAGGAGTTGGTAAACATAGATGAATCAATAAGTTGGCTCCCAATAAGAATTTCTGACATAGTTCTTTCTGGTGAATAAAAAGGAATGTGTGGTGGTGACAAATTCTGACCCAAAAAGCTCAAAGTGGTAGAAAGGGTCAGGTCAGAAAGGAGAGAAAGGAACTCTTGGGTCAAATATTCATTACCGGTAAATGGAAAATGAGGTGTTTCTATCTCTTAGTTTCCGGTAATATCTTCAATGCTAATTAACCCGGGAAATAATTCATTCGTACTTATCAGCCTCATTCGAGGTGAAGGTGGCTCAAGAGTAGGAGCTATAATAGTCGAAGGTGATTCAAGTTGAGAAACTTCAAACTCGGGTTCTTCTGCATCTGGTTCAGTTAGTTCATTGTATGAAACTTCACCAGTATCAAATTCAGTTTGAACTACATTGGTAATCTTTAGGACAGAGTGAACTAAGTTTGATTCTATTTCTTCCGTTAGATTCACATCGGTTTCTATGGTCTCATATTGTAAAATTGTCGATGTTTCAGGCTCTTCTGAGGCTAACATAGTTATCGATCAAACAAGAAAATGACCTGGTCCCCGTTTTTTTGAGGTAGCAAAAAATCACTCGATTTTGAAAAATGGTGATTCTAGAATACACCCCTTTTTTTTTAGCATATTTTTGCTACTTTAAAATTTTTTGTGTATCTAGTGTGAACAATTTTTTTAAATGTTAGTGATTTTCATACTGATTTTGAAAAATGTTGATGCAGCATCAACACATTTTTTTAGAAGGTTTATTTTTAACACTTTAATTTTTTTTCTGTATCAAGTGTGAACATTTTTTTTTTGTTAGTGATTTTCATCTTAATTTTGAAAAGTGCTCATAAACATGAACCATTTTTATTTAAAGGGCTTAATTTTTACACTTTAAATTTTTTAATTAATTAAGTATGGATAATTTTTTTTAAATGTG
>APFE031410032.1:71311-143787 GCA_000404065.3 Pinus taeda | reverse complement strand
AAAAAATTAAAAACACAATTTAAAGATACGCTACCCTCAGCCCCCTCTCGACTTCTCCCCTCTCCCCTCACTCACCCTTGTCCTGTCAACCCTCTTCCCTTGCCCCCTCGCCTCCCCAACCTCGGTCTTACCCCTCTCTCCGCTCCCCTCTCCCCTGCGCCGCCCACTCCCCTGCATCACCCCTCTCCCCTATCCGCCCTCGACCCTCCCCCTTCATTCCTTCCCCCTCCTCCCCTTACCCCTGTTGTTACCCCCCTCCTGGGGGCCAAGTGGGGAGGGAAGAGAGGTGTGTGGGGTAGGGGGGAAATGGGGGGAGATAAGGGAGAGGTCGAGGTCGAGGGTGACGAGGGGAGGCAGTTGAGGAGAAGAGTCAAGTGAGGGAGGCAGAGGCAGGGTTATTTTTTTATTTTTTATTTGTTTTTTTTAATTGTTCTTTTTGCAATGTTTTTTAATTTTTTTAATTGTTTTTTACTTTTTTTTATTTTTTTAATTTTTTAATTTTTATTTAAGTTTTTTGTTTATTTAATTTTTTTTATATATTTTTTTTATTTTTTAAACCTATATTTTTTCATTTAATTTTTTTTATCTTTAAATTTTAATATATTTTTTTTAATTAAACCAAAAAAATAAATTTAATTTTTTTAAATTATTTGCTTTTTTGTTTTTATTTTATTTTATTTTATTTTATTTTATTTTTTTTATTATTTAACATTTTTATTAATTGGTGTTTTTTTTTGTTTTTTTTTATTTTTAACCTAAAATAGTCTTTTTATTTTTATTTTTTTTTAGTTAATTTGTAAATATTTATTTTTATTTTTTATTTTTTATTTTTTTTTTTTTTTTTTTTTATCTTTTTTTAAATTTTTCATTTTTAGTTAATTTTGTTTTCTTTTTCTTTTTTTGGTTTGTTTCATATATTTTATGAAAGTTAATTTATTTTTTGTCATGAATCGTCCCCTTGCATCCTTGGCCAGTTGGGCCTCGGGGTCGCCAGGGAATATTTTTTTTGTAGTCTAATGAGACGAAGAAATTGTCCGGACGGCTAAAGTGTCTGGAATCCGAGCAAAAAATTTTCAAAAAATCTTGTAGAGGTAGTGCTTGAATTGTGTTTTTGATGGTGGAAATGGATTCAGCAACATCAAAAATGCCTAGGACACCTAAAATTTTAAAGTTTAACTATAACTTGGATTTACAAAAACCCTTGCCAGATTTTCTCTATATATGACCGGAATTTCCATAACTTTCCAAGCAACTCCTTCGCGTCGTTTGACTACGCGTTTTTTTTTTTTTTAGTTTTTTATTTTTATGTTGTATTTTATTTTTGTATATATATATATATATATAATCACAATTTTTTAATTTTTTTACTCTTTTTTATGTTTTTCTTCTTTTTTTAATTTTATATTTTGCATGATTAATTTTTTTACATTTAAAAAAAAAAAAAAATTGTCATTACTATATATTTTTATATTTGATTTTTTTTTGTCATGTTTCTTTTTATGTTCTATTACTCATTTTTTTTTTTTTTTTCAATATTCTGAATTTTTGTATTTTTTCATATTTGAATTTTTGCATTTCTATATAATTTTTTTATTTTGATTTTTTGTTCATGGTTTTTTATGTTTTATTACTTTTATTTTTTTATTTTTTTTTCACTATTTGAATTTTTGTTTTCATGTATCTTTCATTATATTTATATATATAATTTTGAAGGTATATGCCTTTACTTGTTCTAGCAACCCGATCTCATTATGTGCAATTTGATAGTTGATTTTAAATTTTTCGTTATAATGAATCAAGTCTGCTCCACAATGTGTTAAATTCATGGTTGGATTTTAAGTTTTCATTATAATGGGTTGAGCTCACCTACAGTGTGTGTCAATTTGATAGTTGATTTTTAATTTCAAACTCGTTATACATTTAGCATTTTAAAAAAAAATACTCTTGGTATAATAATTCTTTCATTCAGGGGTTCATTTTTTAAGTTTTTTTAGTCATAAAAATTTTTCATAATGTCATGCTTGAAATATTTTGAAAAATTAACATTGTTTTGTAGTCATAGTCTTTGGTTTTAATTTCATGGTTGAAAATTTGTAAAAATTTTAATGTTTTTCTAAGCCTTGTGATATTTTATCTTTAATGTTATTTCATAGCACCATGCTTGAAAATTGTTGGAATTTTAAGGTTTTTCAAAAAAGTGATATTTTATATTTAATGTCATGCTTAAAAATCGTTGGAATTTTAAGGGTTTTCAAAGACTTGATATTTTGTCATTAATGTCATGCTTGAAAAATCATTAAATATTTAAATTTTTCAAAGTTACGATATTTTGTTTTTAACGTCATTATTAAAAAATGTTTGAAAATGTACCCTAAAAAAATTATTCTGCCATCAACACTTTTCGATTTCAAGATCTTTTTTGCAACAAACAAAATGTATTTTATTGTTTTTTACTATTATTTTTAAAAAATATTGAAAATTTACTCTAAAAAAATGTTATTCCGGCATCAACACTTTTGGATTTCAAGGTGTTTTTTCATGTTTTTTTTTAATTTTTGGGCTCGAATACTCATTTTGAGGTAATAGTTCCCGTTAACTTCAGGAGGTTTACCTTGCATTCTACATGATTGTCTTGGTGATTCAGCGAGGATGAAAATTTATCACAAAATCAAACAATATTCACAATCCAATCCTAAGGTCTCTGAAAAGTGAAAACAAACAATTAAAACACTAAAAATCTAAGGATTCAAACATGAAAACAAGCTTTTCATAGCGATATCACTAGTTGGTGATGAAATCCAACGTCGCAAAAATCAAATTGAAAAGTGGTTATAGATAGAGTGGGTGGAACTAGTTAAGCTGACAACCTGCTTAATGTACACAATTTAGTACAAGTAAACTTCATTTATGCCATCTCGAATGAAGAATACCCTCCAGAAATTTCCAAGTGAGTCTAGGCAACGTCTATTCCAGGTACAACAGAGACTTCCCCTCTGTCGTCACCTCGGGTAAAAGCCCTAAGAATATAGTCAGTTAGGTTACCAAGTAAAATAATTCAACCTTGGGGGATAGTGGCAGATTCAACATACACGCAAGGGCAGGGTAACAAGGTTCAATCCCCTTGAAAGTTCCTCAACATGGTTAATTTGAGGTTTCTTCCAAGTGACTCCCAAGTATCTTTCAGCACTGTTTTTAGTACGTGTAACTTACTCTACCATAGTCAATGAAGTAGGGTCGATCACCTCACTGGGTCTGATATGATCTCGTGCTTGACTCCTTTATAAGGGGAGCTTCCCAGAGAAAACTTTCAGTAAATGAATTTTTCTCCCTAACACAAGATGCTAATGTTTGTTTGCAACTTTGGAAATGTAACTCAATTTCCTATCCCAAAGCCCTATAACCTGATCTACTGTAGATGGAAAAGAGCCCTAAGAATAATTTTCTAGATTGATTTATTAGTGTTGATTTTAAGAGTTATTTACTCAAAGGTAATGGATGTGAAATTGATAAAATTGTGACTTGACGCAAATCCTAATGCAATCGAAAATGAAAATGTAATCTTTTTCTTTCAATGAAAATCTATCTGAAGTAAGAAAAGAGTCTTTCACTTTTTCAACTAAAATATAAACAAAAGTCTAAACCCCACTATATCCCTTTTCCTAAAATGCAGATATCCAATTTCAAATCACCCAAATATTGAAAATAATTTCAAACATTCACTTTGCCCAATAACACAAAAAATCAAGAAATATCTCTTTTCATACAATCACTCAGAAATTCGCAAAACACAACAAGAAACCAATAATCACTAAAAATGAATTTTCCTAATTGAATATTATGAATTCATTTGCAATAAAAGTATAATTCATGAACGCTTCAGCAACAAAAAGGAAAATAACTTTTCATTTTGAAAGTAGCACGAGAATTATTTTTCACAAACAATACCTAATCTTGTAAATCATTGATTTTGACACACAAATCAAACTTTCGCAAACGAGAAAACTGAACTCAAAACCTAATCTAATCGAAAGAAAAGGATAGACAGTCAACAAGACAAGACCAGCATATCTCTCTTTTGATAGATCGATCATTAATCAGATGAGACTTTACCCTAATTTGCAAAAACAAGACGATCACAAGCAAATCTTTCCATAACACTCATCCAAACTAACAAACACTCATAGAAGGTACAAACAAGTGTAAGTTAACAGGAAAGACCCAAAAAAATTGGACTAGATGAGGATAAAACTGAAATTTTTAAAAATTCCAAGTATGTGTGCACGTTCTAGAAGAAACCAGTGCATATAATGTGCATATATGCACATTGTGCCTAAAACCTAAGTGTGCACGGTGAGGAGTTTTGGAAAAAATAAAAAACAAGTCAAATCCAACCCAAAATGCAAAATTTTAATATTTCCAAACAGTCAAGGAAGGCTTGTACAGAAGGTTCAAAAGGTCAAACAAGAAAACTAAGGAAGAGTGAGATGAGTCCCCAGCGGAGTCACCAATTTGTTATGTACACTTATCCCTCTTACAAACAAAAGCGATCTCCCTAGACTTCAAAGAAACCTAGTAACAAGCAACAAGGAACTTCTACCTTTCTCTAGACTATGATTGACTGAATAGATACTATGATAGAGGCCACTTACCATTTAAACGAAATGATTGATGAAGTCCCCTTCAAATATTTCGACCATTTTCTCCTCAATGCTTTAGAGATCCTCTCGTCACTCCCCACAGCGTCTCCATAATTTCATGAAGGATATCTGCATAGACAGAAATAAAAAAGAGATCAAATCATCTAGTATATAATCATAAGAGATAAACTTACTAATCAACCAATCATGTATCATAAACTAATCAATATGCAATCACAATATATGTAGGTGATCATGTAATCCTACAAATTTTATCAACAAAGATGCAATTGAAAAAGAACAATTGCCTTTATATTAATAAAATGGAGAATAATCTGACAAGTGTAACATTGATGTTGCCTTTATATTAATAAAATGGAGAATAACCTTACAAGTGTAACATTGATGTTGCAAGTCCCTTCCAACAATCTCCAACCCTCTCCTTGAATGAATAGTCGTCCAACCTTATTCTTGCAGCATAATCCTACTTCCAATAGTCCTCCTTAATCCTTGTGCCTGGATTAGCTTTATAGGCCAAGAGTGGGAAATTTGGGATCTATTTTCCAAAGGATGAGAGCCACTAATGGTGGGATAGGGGTTCCACAAAGAGAGGGAGTTGTTCCATGATGGGATGGATCAAGACTGAGTAGGCAACCATTTGAAGCTTGTTGGTTGGGATAGATGCTACCAGCAATGCTTATAGACTTTACTTTTATTTTTACATGTGTTAAGTCATGTTCGCAGGTCACAGTGTAAGACAGTACATACTTATGCGCAGTTTCTAATGGTCTTCTTTGCGTATGCGCAGAAATTGACTAGGGAACTACGCAGGAAGCCAAAAACAGGGTTTTGTACCATGGGGTCTAGGAATTTCGTTTCCTTTGGAATAATTTGGATTCTAACTTTGTAGGGGAATGCTTTGAGACACATTTGTGGATAACGAGAGATCCAAACCAATGGTCATTTTCCTAGTGCGACAAAATGACGTGTAACAACCTAGTTATCTCTCATCTTCAACATCGTACTTGAAGACCAATTGAAACTCGACAGAAACTAAGTTTCTCCCTAGTTACCACCTTTGTCAATATATTTGCAAAATTATGGCTAGTGTGTATCTTTTCCAACTTCAACTGTCCATCTTCCACAATTGTGTATGAGATGATACCTTAGTTGTATATGTTTTTTCTTATAATGGATTGTTGAGTTCCTTGCAAGATGAATGGCACTTTTGTTGTCACTGTATAACCTGCTCATCTCCTACTTCTTGCCCAAATCACCCATAAACCTTTGTAACCAAATCATTTATTTACTAGCCTTTGTAGCAACAACATACTTTGTTTCCGTTGTTGAAAGTGCAACAATGTTTTGCAATTTTGAAACCCAATCGACAATTGTTCCACCTATAGTAAACACATAATTTGTGGTGCTCTTCTTTTTATCTCTATCACCAGACATATCTACATCAACATATCCCTACAGAATGGTGTTTGAACTTCCAAAACATAATGTTTGATTTGTGGTACCTCTCAAATACTTGACAATCCACTTCACTGCCATCCAATGTTCTTTTCTTGGATTGTTCATATACTTGCTCACAACCCCACTGTATGTGCAATATTAAGCCCTGTGAACATCGTTGCATACATAAGCTTCCAACTGTTGATGTGTATGGAACTTTAGACATATAATCCATCTCGTCCTGAGTTTTGATTAGCCAAAGGTGTACTAACTTCCAACTGTTGATGTGTATGGAACTTTAGACATATAATCCATCTCGTCCTGAGTTTTGGTCAGCCAAAGGTGTACTAACTAGTTTTGCATTCTGCATATTAAATATTTCCAACACATTTTCTATGTACTCACTTTAAGACAATGTTAATTTGCGATTTTTCTTGTCTCTACTTATTCTCATGCCAAGGATTTGCAATACCCAAATGCTTCATTGCAAATGAATTAGTCGGTTTTCTTTTTAGCACATTTATTTCATGCATGTTAGACCTTGAAATAATCATTTCATCTAAAATAATAGCAATATAATATAGCTTCCATCATTTTGTTTTTTAAGATAAACACAATGGTTAGAGAGACATCTAGTATAACCGTGTTCATACATAAACTATTTTTTCCTTCCCTTTGACCTCATACCATTGTGGTTGTTGCATATAAATCTCTTCCTCCAAATCTCCATCGAGAAAGGTTGTCTTTATATCTAATTGTTCAAGATACAAATCTTTTGCTCCCACTAGACTTAAAATAGTTCTAATTTAATTCATTTTAACAACAGAAGAAAATATTTCATAATAGTCTATACATTTCTTTTGTGTAAATCCCTTCACCGCAAGTCTAGCCTTATACCTATGTTTTCCTCAATCTTCTTCCTTTGACCTATAAACCCATTTATTATGCAATATTGTTTTACCTACAAACAACTTGAATAAGTCTCAAATCTAATTATGTACCAATGAGTACATCTCTTCTTTCATGGGTTGCTCTAAATTCTTCCTGGTTTCTACCTACATTACTTCTTCATATCCTTCTGGTTCACTAGAATCAATCAACAATACATAATATACTGAAAGAGAATATTGTTCAGGAGGTCTAGTTAAGTTAGTAGGTCTTCTAACAAAGCTAGCAGGAGTTTGAGTTGTTTGTTGTTGTTGTTGTGTTTGTTCTTGTTGTTGTTGATGTTGTTGTTGATCATTATGATTTCCTTGCACCTTTGAATTTACTTTTCATGTTATCTCATCAAACATTGTGTACTTTGTGTTTTCTTTTTCCTATTTCTTTTCATGCAATTGATCTTTGTACAAAACCCTTTCATTGAATATCACATCCTTACTCCTAATGATTTTATGGTTTTCATAATCATATAAGCGATAACGAAAATCATTAACAACATCCAATGAAGGTACACTTATTTGATTTTGCCGCAAGCTTTGTTATGTTTTCTTTATTAATGTGGACAAATGTTTCACAACCGAAAGTTATTACATGGGTAGTTTAGCTTTTTACATGTCCATGCCTCTTCTAGAATACCACCATCAAAGGAACTCAAAGGCCCTCTTTTTATTAGATAAACAACGGTATCTATATCATTTGTCCAAAATTGTAAGGGAAATCTTGCATGCAATCTCATGCACCTTGCATGTTCCGTGATTGTCATGTTCTTTTCTGACACATAATTTTCTTGCGATGTTCCTGGAACTTTCTTCTCTGTACAAATTCCATGATCTAAATAGTAATTATTAAACTCCTTGTTGCAATATTCACCTCCATTATCTAATCTGAGACACTTCAACTTTTCTCTTGTCTCATTCTCAACCAAAGTTTTTCATTTCTCAAAAGTATCAAAGACATCAGAGTTATTTTAAATACAATATACCCAAGTTTTCTTAGTTTCATCATCAATAAAGGTAACATAAAGCCACCGAGATATGATACCTGAGCAGGTCCCCATACATCTATATATAGAAACTCTAGTTTTTCACTCTTCTTTTCTTTCCCAACTGAAAAATATGACTCTCATTTGTTTTCCGTAAACACAATTCCCCTTGAGTGAAGAATTTGCATCCCCTTCTCACTCATATGCCCAAGCCTATGATGCCACAATGGCGTATCTACCCCTAAAGAGGTTAAAGCATTAGCAAAATTAGAATACTATTGCATAAATACAATGTACCAACCTTTTCTCCTTTTGATATTACAAAGTCTCCTTTAGTGACCTTCCAGGTTTTGCCTGTAAATGTAGTTACACAACCTTCACCTCCCAACTTCCATGTTGATATTAGATTTTTCTTCAGAACTGGAACATGTCTTACCTCTTTTAATAGTCATTAGTTTCCATTATGTTGTTTTATAAAAACTTTACCCATTTCAATGATTTTACAGAATTTATCATCACTTAGACAAACATATCCAAAATCTCCTTGAACAGTCATGAAAATGTTTCCTATTAGGTATGGCATGGAATAAAACCCCTAAATCTACCACCTAGGCATCAATAATATTTTTGGATGAAAGAATCAAAGCATCTTATAACACATCACATGTTACATTCACCTCATGATTGTTCTCTTGTTGTCCATCTCCTCCTTTTCCCTTTCGAGATTTACAATCTTTCTTTAGGTGTCCTTTCTTCCCACATTTCCAACACACTATCCTTGATCTGGATTTGGATCTTGACTTACTGCAATGTCTCGGGCCCTCTTCTCTCTAGCACTTTTCCCCTAGTCTCTGCGGTCAAATCATTACATGTTGTCACACCTGAGTTTTTTCGTCGCATTTCCTCCGCTAAGGATAACACCAACAACATCATCAACCTTTAAAGTACTACATCCAAAGACAGAATTATTGAAGGCCATGACCATGTCATTCCAACTTTTTAGCAATAAACACAGAAATAATAGATCTCTAACTTCATCATCAAAATTTACCCCTACAAAATTTAACTCACTGGTAACCGTGTTAAATTCATTTAAATGATCAGCAACAGATCCACCTTCTAACATCTTCATATTAAATAAACTCTTCATAAGAAATACCTAGTTTGATGCCGAGTGTTTTTCATGGAGTTTGGTCAATGTTGTCAATTCCTTTGAAATGTTGAAGGTCATCGACATTTCCAGGCACAACTGTATTCTCCCCCCCCCCCTCCTGACAGCAATAGTGGGGGGGCAAGCCCTCCCACACCCTCGTCAGGGACTAAGATCCAACCACAGCTGAAACAAAAAACATTTGAACAATCAGGAAGATAATTAAGTTCCACACCCAACAATTAATAGTAACTAACTCTCATCATAATAATCAACTTTACTTAACTAACCCTAATTAATCGTTGTAATACTCTCCTAATTAACCAATTTGTTATTTAATAATTCTTAAATTGTCAAAAATTAATAAAAGAAAATTCAAATAAATAAATAAAATAGTTTTATATATAACAAGGTATCCTCTATTGGTGGAAAACGTGCGTCCTCATATGAGGCTCATATGCCTCATCTATCCTTCCTCGAACTGAACCCAAAACGAGCCAAAAATCCACTCTCATGCCACGCTTCCACTCCTTTGCTCTCGACCTAGCCCTCATCTCCCTTTGCAAATATAATGGAGGTTTCCTCAACAATTTCATGTTTTCTCTGTTAAATGAGGTTACATATGCAACTTGGGCAAATGAATGGATTCGAAATTGTGCTCCAGGCCATTACAGCTCTAGGTCATTACACTTTATAATCTCAAGGCCCCATGAGTGGGGACGAAGAGGAAATGGTGGAGGGTTCATTCAATTTCTTGTGCAGTCATATGATACCCACGGAAAACAAAGAGATGTTTGTTAAGGTAAAGGGCGTGCAATTGAAGATAATTATAGCAAAGCAGAAGAAGTTGGCATAAGGTTTAGCTATGGGGGCCCTAGATTTCGTTATGATGAAGTTTTCACTTGCCTATGAACGATTTCTTTTTCATGTCTTGGGTTGAAACCCCTTACCCCTTTTTTGCAGCTTTCAAGGGTAAGGCTCTAGTGAATAGGAAGAACCAAGGAAAGAGGTATAAGCTAGAGTTGCAAGGGTGAGTTCTCACTTACTACATTATTTGATGGACTATCGCAAGGTCGAATAAAGGGTCACTTGCTTTGCAAGTTCATGGAGAATGAAGTTGAAAATGTTGACAAGCTAATGGAGTTATATATCATAAATCCAGTTCAGATGGCACAGGACAAAGAGAAAATGATAAAGCATTTTACCCTGGATTTTCCTTTCATACGTTAGTCATCTTCACGAACAACTTTAAACTTTAGTTCATTTATTTCCTCGAAATCAAACTACATTTTTCACTAGGTTCCCTTCCATCTTGATGAAAACGATTTATGATTTAATTTTTTTATTATCTCGGTCCCAAATTTTCATCTTAGCAATTCATCTAAAATTTCATCCAATACTCCTTTACATGTTTTGTGGTTTGGTTTTCTATTTACAATGTATTTGTGACAATAACCCCCCTTTATTTTTGTTTGATATGACCAGTTTCGAACTTGGGGACAATTTTGAACTTGATGTTTCATCATGGTCCACTCCAAGTTGAGCGTGAGATAGGCCCACGAGGTAAGTTGTTCGAGTCACAAAAGCTTGAATATGTTTTCAAACACTTTGTATTATTTAAAAAGAAAATGAATATAACATTTTACATTTATTTCACTGAATATATTATGTATATTTTTATTTATTTTATAATTTCTATCATTGGATGAGGTTGAGAGAAATAACTTTAATCTCAAACGATTTGCAAGTTTCACAAAGAGAACACATTAACAATGGAGGAAATTCTAGATTTCATGGACTCCTTTGGCTAGAAAGAAGTGGTTTTCATGTATATGGATGATGACCATGGGAGAACTGGAATTTTTTACTTTAGGGAATGCTCTGGCAAATGCAAAGAGCTAATATTTCCAACAAGGCAGCGATGACTCCTAGAGTTGCCCAAAGTGAGATGGGTAATGTGTTGGTAAACTTGTCTTTGATAGATACACGAGTTTGTAGTCCATGTATATTCAAATGTTGGTCTTAAATTTATTTATTGCGAAGGAGATTGGTATAACGAACACCAATAATGTCTAGATACATAACTATGTATAGATAACCACAAATTTGCTTATCTTTTGTTTTAGATCCTAGTCTACTTGAAGAAGGCCGCATGAATTCGCTTTAAGCGTTAATCAACATTCGTCCACATATTCTAAATTCAAGACAACAACATGTAATTGGATAGGTAGAAAGATTTATATAGCGTACTTGCATCTGGAGCACATCACACCTAGGAACCTTATTACTAAAGCAGTTTTCTATAATGAGATTTTTTGAAAGTTTTTCTGGCGGATTTTTCCGGTCAAAATCCGGCAGTAATTTATTGGAATCTCAAGTTTGATAGCTAATTTCTGCACAATCGAAGGGTCCCAGGGGTTTTTCAGAGTACTGAATCCAAATATGCAGTTAAATAACCATTTTAACTACTAAAAATCAAGATTTAACCTCATTTCTTCCGCCGGATTCCGTTACCAGAATCTCCAAAAAATCGCATTATAGACAACTCCTTACTAAAAATGATGCTTTCGGCTTTAAAATTCTTCTTTTGGAGATAATAAGTGGCAAAACGATTTCTCCTAGTCGATATCGATGCTACAAAAGAATCCTTGGACGGGTAGAAGAAGAATCTATGTCAATGGGGAACAAGCAATTAGAGAAGTACATGGAAGAAACAATAAGACCAACCCAACAATCAAAAGTACATGACCACCGCATGATTCAAACATTATTTCTCAGCATGGAAGACGGGGCTAGTCTCCAATCTAAGTGAATTCCTTTTTTGATCAAACCTCTTTTATATATTATTTTTGCCTTAGGGGACAGCAAGGATTTTATCAGAGACACCACAACATTCTTGGCAAACAAGCTCGAGCTAGGGCAACCCAACATAACGCAATTACGGGCTACTTCAAGCCTACAACTAGTCCAAGTTCAGTTCTCACGGGCTACTTCAACCCTACAACTAGTCCAAGTTCAGTTCTCAATGCATTATTGTATGAGTTTTACTTGAGAATCAACAACCATGTATCTGGAGCATTGAACCTGCTCTAGGAAAATTTTAGTTACTGTAAAGTTTCTACTACTGTATTTGTTTATGTCAGTGAATGCAAGCATTAAATGATCAAAATGAAATATGATTGCTTTCGAATGAGGAAATTGTGAAGTTAGATGCTAGGAGACCTACAGGGGTCTTTTGATGGTTTTCGAATGCTACTGACAAGTTTGGAGTTTAAATATATATTATTTTACATTAACAGAGCAGATGAATTATTGTGCTATGCACGGCTTCAATCGATGCACGACTTCATTGTAAGGTTTTGCCACATTAGTAGTATTATTATTATTTGGTTTGAAATTAGCTTTTAATTAGGTTTCACTACCTGGTTGGTTGGACAGACTTGAGGCTATGTGGCTCAACAGTAAGGGCTACACAATCTCCCACATTGACAGGGAAAAAAATCAGAGAGCTGATGCATTGTCTAAACAGGGACTGTCAACAAGGAATATGGAGGCTGCAGATTTCAATTGACAATTCTTTCCACCAGACAAGAATTTTCTATGCAGAGTTCTTCTTTCACTATTTTATGAATTCTTCTCTAATAGCATTTTTTATCCCAGCCTTGTCTCTTATGAATTCTTCTCTGATAGCATTTTTGATCCCCAACCTTGTTTCTTTTGTTGGCTTATGATCTCTTTTTCTCTGGTTCATGGGATGCTTATTATTTTTTCTATAACAAAACATCCCCAATACATCCCAATACATCATTTTTCCTCATGGCTAGCACATAGCTAATCTGCGTGCAAGGCACATATTCGCTGATCTACGTGCAAGGCACATATTCTATCTCTTGGAGGTCTTATGTTCTTCTTTTTTCCTCATATCAGAGTTGCCGATGGCTAGCACATAGCTAATCTGCGTGCAAGGCACATATTCGCTGATCTGCGTGCAAGGCACATATTCTATCTCCTGGAGGTCTTATGTTCTTCCTTTTTCCTCACATATTCTATCTCTTGGAGGTCTTATGTTCTTCTTTTTTCCTCATATCAGAGTTGCCGATGGCTAGCACATAGCTAATCTGCGTGCAAGGCACATATTCGCTGATCTGCGTGCAAGGCACATATTCTATCTCCTGGAGGTCTTATGTTCTTCCTTTTTCCTCATATCAGAGTTGCCGATGGATCACATTACTGTATTTTTCATGATATATTTTTTTTGGGACAATCATAATATAACTATAAACCTTTTTCTTTCGTGCTGAAAAAAAAGCTTTTAATTAGGCTTCCTTTTCGAAACTACTCTAAACATATCCACCTTATTTTTAACGTCACTGCAATTGACTCAATTACCTCTTCTCTAATTGGTTCCAGGCTTACCTATCAAAGACCATTTTGCAATATCTCACTTGAGAATATATACAGAAGGTGAGGGGATGAGTTGATTAATATGGAACTTGCCTTTTCCGCCACCTCCTGTTTGAATCCATCCGGCGAACACTTTGAATCCATCCAGCGAACACCTGACAGGGGTTTCTGCATGCTTTTTTAGATGTGGTTTGTCCAGCGTTTTTAATAGATGCTGTTTAGACGCCTGGCAACCTCTCTGTCCAAAAGCTGTCTTCCCTAAGTGGGGCTGTGTGTCATCCTGCTTTTGGAACTCTGCTTCGATTTTTCTCCAGCTTTTTTTTCTGGTGGCCTTTTTTACATCTTGAGCTTATCCATACTTCATGATCCATCATCTTTCTGTTTTTATGCCGTCATATGTCATATGGTGTTTACATTGACGGGTTGTGGTGCTTTCCACTCGGGAACGCTCGTGGTTACAGGTTCGTCTTCATAGCTACCCATGATATGTTTTAACAATTAAATGTAGTTTATATGCATCAGAGGATAGGTTTCTTTTTTATACGTGGAATTGCTTCCGGTGCTTTCATAGACAAGTGTTGTTCGTATCTGATTTATGACATGAAACACTGGCTCTATTTCGTCTCTTCCTTGAGCCTTATCCTGGAGATTTCATAGCTGCTTATCGCTCCCGTGTCGGGGTCTGATTCAATTGGCTGGTGGAAGGTTGCCATTAATCATTTCAAGAAATACTTTATCATCATCAAACCATGCTCTGATATCCGTCTCCGTTTTGGACCATGGTGGTGTGTTTTTGAGTTCTGTTGCTGCTGCATAATTTGCCCAGACCATGGCTGTTTTCTTTTACCGGGGTTAAAATTTTTGAATCCACTCTTGCCGGTGAATGGTTGGTCAAGCATTTATGACTGATTATCCTCATCCCTTGTCTCATTGATATAGAATCGCCGCCGAGATCTTTTTTCCTATCACAATTGATGTAATTCATTAAATTATGTCAGAAAGGCAGCCTCAGATGTCATGACCCCTGGTCATTGGCCGTCATTTCCTATTTTCTCCTCCCACGCCCATCCTCTTCCGGACATAGCGGACATAGTTGCTCTGCGATTTTTGACTTACTATGGCTTTCTTAACACTTCTTATTAATGCCACGCTGTACTAGGTTTGTCAATCTATCTCTTGGATACTATCCTCCGGATTTTTTCATATCTGTTTCGGTCCTCCCATATGGACTTTCCATCTAACAATTTCGTGGCCTCCGAAATGGTTAAAGCCACATTGGTAGCGGAGAAAGCCCATGCCAGTCAAGCATCTAAATCTCATTGGGCTGCCACATTGTACGCTGATATCTATCCTTCTCTGCTTGAACCTTCTAGAGGTGGCGATTCTACCATTCACTCGAGGCGCAAACACAGTGGACAGGTTAAGACCTCCCCCGTCTGAGGCCATTAATCTGAATGGCCTTCTTCTTTTCGATAGAATCTCTAGTTTGCAAAAGAGAGCCTTAGTGGGCCGATGGCACTTTCCAACCATGGAAGATTTTTCAAATAAGAATCTGGATTATTGCAAAATGGGCTCCTTTGCTTCGTTATTCCCCTACAGTGGTTAGGCTTATAAATAATTGGTACAACTTTCATTTCGTTAGGGATCGTGACTTGGAGATCATATTTTCTAAACCCTGGGTCTCATATAGAAGTGTTTTGGCCCTCTACAGGTGGTTTATGGTTTATTGGGTTCAATCCTTTAAGATGTACTCCTCGAAACAATTACATATGGCTGAAGTTACCAAGGTTACCAATTGAACTATGGACCAAAGAATTAATGGAGAAAGTTAGTGACGCCATCGGTCGCTTCATTTACATTGCCCTGTGTTGCATAAGAGCTAAGGACAAGCGTGTAGCTTGGATCCTAATTGAGAAGGAATTAGGGGAGGCTTTCCGGAATACATTGATTTATCATGGGACTCGTCAAATATTCAACAACGATTGGACTACTGGGGCGTCCCATTTAGGTGCTGGCGTGTCACAAAACGGAACATCTATACCCTCAATGTCCTCGGCGACCTAGTACAAAACACAAATCCAAACATCATGCTGTGAAAATATCAGGGGTCTCTAAGGAGGGAGAATGATGATGCATATCAGGTTTCTATTTTGCCCAAGACGTGGAAATCTTCGCACAGGTTTTCTTCCCTAGACAGACCTCACAGCGATCCAAGCTCTCGATCTATGTTCGCAGGACCTTCCCGAAGGCATCTTGAACTTGCTGACAGGCGCCATCGCTCTTCTTCCTCGCCTTCTTTCCAAATTAGGCCTTGTGATGACCCGCTCATACCGCAATCGAAAATATCGTTTCCTTCTCCCCCTCCGGAACCAATGTCGGACGTTGCCATCCCCCCTCCTTTGCATATCCCCAAGTTGTCCACCGCTGGCCTTTCTTCCCCTCATCCACTATATTTCATCATCTCCGCTATCTTTCACCCCACAAATCCCTCCTACTTCTAGTAGGATCCCATCTTCCAGCCCTCGTATCCATGGAACGGATCCAAAAGGTAAAGTTGTTTGCACGTCTTTCTCCCCAACTAATTCCCCGGGATCCACAGATAGGAATTCATTCGAATGCGATTTAGATCTTCTTTTAAAGAGGGCTTCATTAAAAGTTCAACCTCTCATCATTCATAAGCTTGATCGCCCTCCCTCCCCTGTTATCAGCGCGAAGTCCGCCAGGAACATCACGGTTCGCCAAAAAGAGAATAGAGGGAGCAAACACTTCAGAGGAAGGAAGGGTAGGAAGGCTTCGGCAACCAGGGATCTATCCTTGGTTAACATCCCGATAACAGTACTAGCTTCTGATGATTCCCTTACATCTGGGCCTCTTAGAGCAAGTCGGCCATCCGATGTCCGAAGTGTTTGACATCCTTTCTATGAACATTCAGGGTCTTGGGGCCAACCCCAAGTTTCTGGCCCTAAAGGATCTATTTCTTTCCTCAAATTCCAAAATGTTATTGATACAAGAAACAATGCATGACTGTATTTGTACTATATCATATTTTAGGCGTATGTGTCCATCTTGGTACATAGTTGCTACAAGGGTTGTTGGCTTCTCCGATGGCTTGGCGGTTATATGGGACCCAAAATGGATAAAGGCGGTTGCTTATCAATGTTTTGTAGGTATTCTAATCATGGCCTATTCCCGTGACTCACCACATCCAGTCCACATTCTAAACATATATGCGCCATATAAGAATTGATATCCATTTTGGTAACATCTTCTATCTTTAGAACTTCTTGACATAGACTCCTTAACTATTGGGGGTGATTTCAACAGTACTCTATGCAACGACGAAATATGGAGCAACGGAAGGAAATTTGATCCAATAGGTCACCTGATCAGGGACGCAATCATTCAAAACAATTTCATTGATGTTCTACCAGCTTGTCGGAGGCCCACATGGGATAATGGGCGTTCCAACGACTCTTTTGTGGCAAAAAGGCTTGACAGATTCCTCACTCATGAAATTATAATTGAAAGATTTGTTTATCCTTTGGTGAAAATCATTCCTTCATTTATTTCGGATCATTGTCCCATTTCTATAAAATGGAAGGGGTGCAGATGCAGATTTAGATATCCTTTTAAATTTAACAGGACGTGGCTCACCGATGAAAGATTCAACCAGCTCATAAAGGAAGCTTGGCAGCGTCCAACCGACCCGACTCCAGCGCAAACTTAGGCATTCTTAAATTGGTTATCTAATCTTCGTATTAAAGTAAAAAGATGGCAGCGGGAGCAATCCATATCTAATAGAAGGGACTTGAAAGTAATTGTCAAGGAATTGAAACAGTTATCTTCTCATTTCAAAAATCCCAACATGTCCTCTAGTATCCGGAAAAAAAATTGGTATCTGGAGAAAAGGAAACAATCGATTTTAGCAGAGGAGGAAGCTACTTAGCGCCTTAAGAGTCGAGCTATATGGCTCAAAGAAGGGGATAAGAATACCAAGTTCTTCCACAGATATGCAAATAAGAGGCTGGAAGTAAACACAATTTGGGAAATCAAGGACGAAGTTGGCAATCTTTTTCTTTCCCAGGAGGCCATCTCGCATGAAGATGTTAAATATTTCAGAAAAACCTACAGTAGAGATATTGGAAGCAGCGTTGAAGATCTACTATGGGGCATTGATCTGTACCCTACGATGTTTAATGAGAATCAAAACGTTGCCCTTTATACAAATGTCTCTGAGGATGAATTACTAGCAACGATGAAGTCCTTTCAAAAAGACCGAGGTCCGGGTCCAGACGGATGGTCTATTGATTTTTTTATCCACTTTTTCGACTTATTCAAAGAGGACATTCTCAACATAGTCGAGGAATCAATACTTAATGGATACATCTGCGAAAATATCTCCTCCACATACATTGCATTGATTCCTAAGAAGAAACTATCCTCGACATTCTCTGATTATCGATCTATTTCTTTATGCAACGTTTTGTATAGGATAATCTCTAAAATCATTTCTATCCGCATGAGGAATGTGTTATCTCTCCATTTGTCCATTGAACAGAACGGATTTCTAAAGGAGAGGAACATCTTGGACGTGGTGGCTCTCACCCAAGAAAGCATACACTCCATACACAGCAGGAATCTGGAAGCCGCACTTTTAAAAATCGATCTAAAAAGGCATACGACAGTGTGGATTGGGGATTCATTTGTTGCCTTCTTGCAAAAATTGCACAGGATAACAGTTGCTCTAGATGGATTATGGCGTGCGTAACGGAGGTAAATTATGTGGTCTTCATTAATGGCATTCCCACTCTTTTTTTTAAAGCAGCCAGGGGACTTAGACAAGGTTGTTCCTTGTCTCTGTTGCTCTTCATTCTCGTAATGGATTCTCTGAGTCTTCATATCAAGAGGCCGACTCTCCTAAAAAATTCTCGGCCCCTTCCCATCTGTAGAGGGTTTTGTGTTTCCCACAATTTTTTTGTCGATGATATTCTTCTGACAGCGATCTTGTGCAAAGACACCTGGATTTGTCTATACAAAATCTTGGGTAGGTTCCAAAAAGCTATTGGCGTCGTTGTTAACGAAGGGAAATCATCATTCCATGTCAAAGACATTAATGGGGATCTGATTACATTTCTCACCCAGCTTTTCAACATCAAAGCAATTCCTCTTCAGAATGGGCTTAAATATTTAGGTTTTAATTTGAAATGTGTTGGATACTGCGTGGAAGACTAGTCCTGGATTGTTGTTCGTTTTTACAGGGAAATTACAGCATGGGAATATAAATGCTTATCCAAAGGTGGACGCGCAATTTTGTCCCAAGTAGTTCTTGTGCAAACAATGGTATACTAGGCGCATCTATATTATATTCTGACAGCAACCATTAACAGTCTGAATAGGATGAGGGCAAAATTCATATGGGGGGGCAACAAAGAACAAAGAAAATACCATTTGCGCAAACTCTCCAAGTTGGCTCGACCAAAAAATATGGGCGAATGGGGGATTCTGGATTTATCCCTGTTCAGGAAAGCCTTACTATGCAAAACCATGTGGAAAGCTATCACAGGAACGTCTTTCTGGAGTCACGCCATTCGGGCCAAGTATATGGGGAACAAGGACTTGTCTTTTTGGATTAGGGAGATTCACATCAGACCTCCTTTCGGATCAGCGATTCGAAGAGGTTTTAGAAGACTTGAGCCTTTCTTCAGGCAAAATATAATATGGAAATTACAGATCGGGGCAGAGATCATTATTGGTAAGGACGATTTCGTTGGAGCGGCCAGAAGAATACAAATAACCCCTCGGCTAATGCGGCTGCTTCACAACAGGGGTTTTTTTTCTGGGCCAATGTTATCCGAGAATGGGAAGGAGCGGTCCCAATCTGGAAATCTGCTACTGAATTGCATATATACCGTGAAATGGCGTTGATGGCTTAACAGGATAAAAGCAATATGGAGTAAAAGGAGGGACTACACCATCACACATAATAGCAAGGACAATAATAAAAAAGCAGATGAATTATGCAAGATGGGCCTATCTTCCCCTCAAGGTATTGGAGGATGCAGATCACGCTGGACAACACCACCCTCCAAATCCAAGAATTTTGCCTTCCGGGTACATGAATTTCTTTCTGAGGAATATCTGGTATGTTACCCTCACTTTCTTTTCATTGCTCGCTGCGAAAGTTGTTTTTTGCACTTTTTTTCCCTAGCCAATATGGATCTATATCCTCTATAACATGCTCATAAAACATTTTCACCAGAGCTTCAATATTTTGTTGTTTCAGGATTATGCATCATGTGGCTTGTTCTTCTCTCAAACAAGCCATTGAATACCTAATATGCCCCTGTTGCCGACGTTAATGTCTGTAAATTCTCTTTTTTTTAATATAATACATATAAAGCTTTTTTTTGTGCTGAAAAACTCACCACAGCTTCCTTTTAAGAGAAGTTAACTCACCTTTAATTGGAATACATCAAAGGAGACAATAATCATATCATTATTAAAGCTTTTTTTAAACTTAGGTAGCCTTGATGAGTACATAACTCAAAATTCAATCTTAGTTAACATCAAAACACCCCCAAAATATGTATTGGTGAATGCTAAAACACCCCATGTCTATAATTTTGATAATGCTTTTTTTTCTTTTTAATGCAGGGTGGATTTCTTATAGGCACGAAAAGGCTAGAACCAGTGTTGGTGCGTGTAAGTGGGTTTTAGGGTCCATATTTTGAATTTGGACTCTGATACCACCATGTGAAGACCCACCTTGAGGCCTTATAACAAAGCTAATTTAACCACAAAATTTCCATGTGTTAAAGATAAATTTAACAATAAACAAATATAGCATATTCACAATACAACAATTTCTTGCGACAATAGCATATAAGAAAATAACATAGTTATCAAATAATAAATTTGATTTACGACCAATGACATAAATTAATTTACAATAAAATACATATTTGATTACAATGTGATGGCTCGGTTAGGGTACACCTGTGGGGTTGTTTGATTGAATTTGCCACCCTACCAATTAGGAATGTCTATTTAGGGAACCTCTAATCCCAAACCCAACAGCGGTCATAGTGTGTCCAAAAAATAAGTCCAATAAGCCCTCGAAGCCCAAATTCAACAGCGATGATATTGTCTAAAAAAATAGGTCCAATGCTCTCCAACCACAACCAAAATCAATCTCACAACCAAAACCAATCTCCTAAGTTATTATTCATTTCTTTCCCTTTCAATTCTTTCCTCCCCCTCCCTCTTCAAACTCCAATGCCAAAAAAATAGACAAAATTCTTCCCTTTCTCCTCTCATTTCTTTCCCCTTATGTATCCCCCACTCATCCACCTCAATCACATATAGTTAAGTCCATGAATGCACCCCATCCCTTTCAATTTAATGACCTTGACTTGCCCCCTTATCTTATAAGGAAATAACTCTTAAGGCAACTTGTGAATATTTCAAAAATGAAATAATAACTAAACAATAAAATATTAATACCTAATCATGAAATACATTTGAAACAGTGTGTCAAACTTTTGAAAATAAAATATTAATATTAAATCATATCAATAATATTATAGAGTCTTATAAGGAATCTTTCGGAAATGAAATAATAATTAAACAATAAAATATTAATATCTAATCATGAAATACATTTGAAACAGTGTGAACTTTTGAAAATAAAATATTAATATTAAATCATATCAATAATATTACAGTCTTACAAATTCACAAAAATATAATCAATTTAATATTAATATACATATATGTTAAACTCACATTGAATGTAAACAGCGAAAGAGAAAGATAAGCATTTGATTGCATATATTATTGACATGATATACATTTATAATACATGGTGTGATCTTTGGTTTCATATTCCAAGTGCTCTCTTGGACTCCACTGTTTGTTCACATTCTACACCAACCCATAAAAGATTAGGTGTCCAACATTCACCTCCTTAATCCGAAAGGGTATGTATGAGTCCAAGAAGAAATTGTAATACAAAATGTGCAAAAATGCATGATGACAATACGCTAAATGTGCTCTCTGAAATGTTGGTACAAGGGGAGTGGTTTAAGGATGACCACCAACATTGGAACGCTTAATGCAGTTTGAACTCTTCCAAGTCTAGCAAGAAGCTGGAATCTTCTGCAAGAGGAAGTGTCCATAATGCTTTGGAGGGGGACCTTCAACCTGAAAAAGAGAGGTCTTCAACCTAGGATGACCACCAACTCTGGAATGCTTAATGCAATCCCTGGAACTCTTCCAAAACTGGCAAAAAGTTGAAGTCTTCTGCTAGAGGAAGTGTCCCCAATTCTTTGAAAAGGAAGTCTCAACCCCACATAGATGGCTTAACGTTGACCACCAATAGAAAGCATGCTCAGGGGCATCTTTCTCTCCAGCTACAACTCTGAATATGGTATGACAAGTTGTGGCTCAGGCTCGCTTGATGTGGCTTTGAAGCTTGTCATTGATACTTTGATTACATCACCAAACTTGCAAGCATTGCCTTACTTCACGTAGCAGCAGAACGACCTAGCCTTCACTTAGAAGCAATACGACCTGACCTTACTCATTTTCGACAACCAAAGATAAATAAAACTCTAGAAAACTTTGAATTCTTGACCACAAAGATAATAGCATGAGAATTCTCAATCTCAGTCTTGAAAAAATTTTGGGGATTCTTAATAATGATAAAAGAATCCAATTGAGCTCCCTTTTTTCCCTGTATACAGGTTAGCAACAAAATATCATTTCTATTACAAGTATCACTGAAGACTTGGTTTTTGTTTCAACATACCCTTATGATCATCGATCCTCCCATCCACCAACTGCACACTAAACTCTCTTAATCAGAGGGCCGCCAAATCACTATTTTATTAAACCTCGAGTCAACACCATATGTTGTCCAACTATATTCAAATGCTAAACTTTAGCAACTCTTGTGAGCCTCACAATAATATTCAAGCTGGATAAAGCATCAAAGTTTCTCCATGGCATTGTTGGACAAGCATTGGAAAGCACTGTCCCTGGAAGACCATGGCCTAGTACACCCATTGTTGCATGCAATACTCTAGCCTCAAAAAGTGCGTAGGTGGCATGATTAGAGAGATGTTTTCACTGACCATCCTGAGAGGAAGCCAGAAGGATTCCTTAATCACTAGTTCTGTAAAGCTATTGAGTACAACCTCCAGATCACGTGTAGTAACACTTCCTCCTCCACCAAAGAGGAAATCACATTGGTGGATCGTTGATGGAGAAATGCACGAGGTTGGGGATGATGTCTCCCCCCTCCCACCCCCAAGACAAAGGTTTCACATACCACGAGAAACCCTGCCCAAGAGGAGGAGGAAATTACTACGAGCTCAAAGAGACTAAGGTCGAGTCCTAATGCAAACAATACATAGAGTTATTTCAAGAGTTGAGAGAGAACTGGGAAAGGTTTTACAAGGAAAGTTGCCCAAGAACATGCTCGTTATGATTTTGAAGAAAATGATGCAATTTTTTCTCCAAACAAGAGGCAATCTTTTTCTACTGAACCAATAAGGCAGTGTTTTTCATTTGAACAAATGAAAGCAAGAGGAAACAAGTACAGTCAACCAATTAGCAATTAGGGCAAGATGGGGTTTCTTCGAGATAAACTTGAATATGACAGAGAGAGAAATATAAGGGCACTGGCATTTGCTCCTATGGATTCTGGGAGAAGTTTTAACCCACGCCAGGGATTCTCCAAGGATGAACCCCGGAGAAGTTTTAACACACATCAAGGATACTCCAAGGATGAACCTAGTAGAAATTTTAACCCACCTCTAGGATACTTCAAGGATGAACCGAGCAATGGGTAAAATGCAGTGGCATCCTTCGGAAAAGAACATGAAATGTTTCTGACAGATGAGGCAAAGAATCGACAGAACTAAGTAAATGTTGCACTGCTCAGAGTGGCAGATCTAAATAGAGGCAGATTTGACAGGCGTGGAAAAGAACTCAACAAGAGTCACGCTGAAAGGTTAGATCGACAGGCGTGTGACAAGGAAAATGGACTGATACCCTGTGACATCCGCTTAGTAATGAAATAGGTATGTATGCACAGAGTAAAATGCTATAAGGTGGCAATTCGCTTAGTAATGAAATAGGTATGTATGCACAGAGTAAAATGCTATAAGGTGGCAATTCTAATCAGGCAAAAAGCAAAACTGTCATGTATATAAAAACCACAAAACAAGTGGCTCAAATTAGAGCAGGGCAAGAAAATGCCAACTCTAATACCATGTTAAACTCACATGAAATGTAAACAACGAAATAGAAAAATAAACATTTGATTGCATATATTATTGACATGATATACATTTATAATACATTGTTTTACCCTTGGATTCATATTCCAAGTGGTCTCTTGCACTCCGATGGTTGTTCACATTCCACACCAACCCATAGAAGATTAGGTGTCCAACATTACAAATATAACTTGAAAATTATAATCCAAAATTTTAAAATTAATTAAACACTAACCAAAATTAGTCATTAACCAAATCATCTAATATTTTAAGTTTTAGAATACTAGCATATCTATGCAAAGTGTAGATATGTAACTAGCATGTGCATACCTTGTACATATACTAATAATACTTATTGAAATCAAGCACAAAAAATCAATCAATCAACCACTAGGCTAATAAATAATGCAAAATAATATAATCACATGACACATTAGAATAATACCTAAACCTAGGGATGCAGATCAATGGAGATTAAAAACGTGCATGGCTAAGGCACTACACAAAAATCCGTGCAGACTAGTCTCAAAGGAGTATGGAACTAAGCCATCATCCAAAAATACGTTGAACCATATTTATGAAGAGTATCAAAGATCCAAACAAATCCATACATAATGCATGTAAAACTTGACAAGTTATCCTTTCCTCAGTGGGAAACTGGTTGGTTTGGAGAATTTACGTATGTATGTAAAATTTGAGAAGTTATCCTTTCCTTAGTGGGAACTGGTTGGTTTGGAGAAAAAGTAAAAGAAACAAGGTCATAGATCTTGATCTTCAGCATAGACATCGTTCTCTCCAAAATAAAGAAATCCTTAATTTAACCTAGGCAATATACCTACAACTCACAAATATATCGAGGGAAAAAAATGGATCCGATAGATCTCCTCCCGAATACATATGTATAGACAATTAACTCGTGAACCAATTGACAAATTTAGGGCATGGAAGTACTGACGGTGATTATAACTTGAATGATGGCAAGGACAGAAAAATGTTTAATGAGGGAATTCTTTTAGTTCATGAGATTTGCAACTGGTTTTATGGCAGTTTCGATATTTTCTCTATAGTTATTGAGTCAGTTATTGAGTCATCAGGTAGAAAGAATGTTCGCATTTTTTTCTCCAAATCTCTTCTCTTTCATGTCTAGTAAAGGCTTGACCCAGAGACAGACACTCAGTTAAAACAATATCTAGGTAGGCTTAACTCAGTGAAAGACACTCAGTTCAAAGGCAATATCTAGGTAGCAAATAATATCATAAAGCAAAAGATCTGAGACTGCCTTGTTGAGTGATAACATTCTTTTAGTGCCAAAGATCTGAGACTGCCTTTATAGTAGTGTTGATATAGCAAGGACAGCACAATGTTGAGAGAGAGCATTCTTTTAGTGCGCAGGATTTGAGACCTTTCTAGCAGTTTTGATATATACATATACTTTTGTTGTCATTTACAAATTTCTGGAATAACAGAATTAAATTAAGCTCATATCCATTCAAAATAAATTAACTTGAGATAAACAGATGCCTACAAAGAAAATGAAGTCGATAACTTAGTAAGCAGCTGTCCACCAGAGACCAAGGAGACCCCTCTTTGCAAGCGCGGAGCATGCCTCTCCATTCTTGAAACATCATAAATACATATGCATATATGCACCACTGTAATTTTGGGCCATTAGCCAAGTGTCGAGAAAAACTGAAAAAGAATTTACACCCTTTTTATCTGCCAGGGTTGTTAAACCATTCCAGAGGATATATATTTAATGGGCATCTATCTAAAACTTTGTACTTGGCTAATAGATTATATGATACTAGCCGAATCTTCATAGCTTATTTAGCTTTAGTCTTACGCTGATGTTTCCCCACAAAATATAAGTCCCTCATAGAGCGTCTTTAATTTTGCTTTCAAATCAGAATTTTCTTGCAGTTCAAACCAATGCTTTTGCTTTCACCTCAGTTATTCAACTCGAATCAAAACAAAATTTATTGCAAGTAAAACCAGTGTATAACCTATTTTGTTAGATGGCTGAAATAATCACAAATCTATGACACTGTCATCAGTACCAACGTGCCATCAAAAGAATAACGCAAGTCATGAAACACAAGGCAAACCATGAAAAGCATTAGCAACCAAATAACAGCCAAAGCGTTAAATATGTAGAGATTAATTATTGCAGCAATAACAGCCAATTTTTGAAGCTAATAAAGCCGTTAATAAAGAAAACCTTTGCATATGCTCAAATTAGCTAATAAAGGAGAAAATTAAAAAAATCTTTGTAACATTAAAGGTAAAATTTGAAGCAAGAGAAAGTGAAGCATCAAGGTCCGTATCGAAGAAGCTGAACAAGAAGATTTCAAGCAAATCCAGTAATTTGGGCATTCCAAAAAAAGGGTTAAAAAGCCATATCATTTTAAGAAGAATTCATGCCCTGAAATGCTGCAACAACCTTCCCAATGATTTTGACAACTGGTATTATCACTTGGACATATTCCCAAGAAATTAAATAGTCAAAACATTCCAGTGCTCCTCTATAAACTCTACTGATTTCACCATTCATTGAAAGAAAAAACTTTCCATAAATAAAGAACACAGCAATAATTACAAGTCACATAAGCTGCTGCTCCATTTCATCAAATGGCAATCTAGCAAGGTTCATCATCAGAATCCAAAAGGAAGCCAGCTGCTTTGAATCTATAGAATATTAAAATGCCCCAAGAGAATCTTTGAATCGTCAGGCATGCCACTTGGCCAACAAGGCCTCTCACCTGGAAGGTCAAACCTTTAGAATAAACGAGGGTATCCTTCTCCCTGATTCGTTAATCTCTAATGAACGAGTAGTCCAAAGTTTGGAATGTCGTTCACCCAACCCAAGTGACATGTTAACATTAAGTGGGGGGGACAAAAATCAAAGGCTGTGATAACCTCTGTACCTTCACACATATTGAATTTAACGGAGCAGCCTATTCCATCAGGTTTTATTATGAATTCAGGCACAAGTGGGATAATTGAGTCCTAAAGTCCTGGCGAGTATCAATCAAATACTGAAGTGGGCAGTGGTGTCTTGTTTCTTCTTGGCTACATCCTTCCCCATCAGTTCAGTCAGAACAAGGAAACAGCCATTCTCAGTGTCCATCTGGTGTTAATCTGGAGGCATCCCTTCTCAGCCCAGACAGAAGTGGAGATTTGTCGCATTGATTATGGGCATAATTATTCAGTTTTGGCCTGTTCCCTTGTGTTTTCTGCTATCAAGCTGGTGTTGGAATTCGAGTGGTTCTCAGCAACAGCTGAGGACTTTAAAAAAGAAAATGGAAGCAGCCATTCTCAGTGTCCATCTGGTGTTAATCTGGAGGCATCCCTTCTCAGCCCAGACAGAAGTGGAGATTTGTCGCATTGATTATGGGCATAATTATTCAGTTTTGGCCTGTTCCCTTGTGTCTTCTGCTATCAAGCTGGTATTGGAATTCGAGTGGTTCTCAGCAACAGCTGAGGACTTTAAAAAAGAAAAATTGGAATTAGTATTGAAAATTATAACGATCCAGGGTGTTGCCTTTTGTGACAAATTATGACATTCAGCGTGTCTTGCGAAACCAAGAGGACCTTATAGCCGATAATAAGACTTTTAATTTCTCTGCTACATGCAGAATTCTTGCAAAGGAGGAAAATCTTAACAATGGTGTGTGGTCTTTATGTTGACCCTGTTACAGCAGAAGAGACAGACTGAAGTTTTGGAGGCTGACTGCAATATATTACATCATCTGGTTTAAAGCCTGGCTAGGAGTTCTCAGTCAGCAGTGTCCAATTTCAAAATTCAATAGGTTAAGGTGCTGAGGAAATCAAAGAGGAGTCATCTGTTCACCAAATGCCTGCAGATGTGGACATGGTTGGCATGAACCAGTATCCCCAGTCTTCTGTGGAACAAGAGGCAGCAATAGCAAGCATGCTTTTCATTAATTCCAGGTTTTATCATAATTTGCAGAGTATGTCTGGTTTTAGGTGTCAATTATAGCCTTCATAACAGTAGAATATTTTGGACATCCTTGTGAAGAATAGCAATGTTTTTTTGTAATTACTCTTAAAGTTCTGAGACAATTCCCGAACATAGATTGCGGGATAGTCCTACTTTATTATTATGTTGTCCAGTGAACCTGCAGCAATTTTCTAATACAAAAATTTAACCAATTTCATTAAAAAAAATTACACCATAAATATATATCAAGAAGCATCAATACATAATTTTTAGCTTTATTCATTCTAACCTAATATCTACAATTTCAAAAGAAATCCAATCCAAGTAGTGTTAATTGAAAACCAGCCTTCTCGTCCACAAATATAATTTACAGATTTCTGATCCAGAATCCCTGATCTTGTGATGGAAAAAATAACTAAGTTCAAAGTAAATTGTATTTGAAGCCTATGCTGTATCAAGTGTTATAAGTTTCCAACATGCACATGCAATAAGGCCAAAGAGGCCTAAAAACTGTACAAATATAAAGGCCTATTCCTAAGTGACTCAAGATAAGGCCTGTTTAAGCTCTCCATAGAATCCAAACACTTGTAGTTCACGTAAGTCAACAAACACAATTGTTTGCACCTGCCAAAACTTGCCTTATTATTCCACCTCTAAATTTTAAGAATGCAGTTCAAGAATGCTTCAACTTAACTTTTTAATCGGAAAAAAAAAGGAAAAACAGTTTAGATGACCACGGCATAAAATAAGTGGATATATGAAAAAATACATTGCTGAATTGCCTAGCCAAGATTGCCAAGTAAACGCTCAACAGCTGCATGGACATTTCCACCAGTTGCAGTTAATGCACGGATGTTCTCCTGTGTGTCATAGAACCCCATTTCTTGTAGCTGCGCTAATTGTGTTGCATAAAGTTGCTCTGCTGGCACTGTGTTAAGCAATACAAAAACAATTAAGAGATAACAGCTAAATGTTGTGTTAGACACTGACTGCAAAAACATTCAAGCGTTACACGAACAGTTATGCTGCATAAGGTGAACTTATTCAAAATGCATTCATTAAATTGAAACAGAAAAGCCACTCTAGCAATTTTGATAATTTTCCCTATTGAATCAGTCAATTGCAGCTGTTAGGGGTTAAAAGAAGAAACCATTAGATGCACTTTGTGTGTCTCCGCTGCCCAATCCTCCAAACATTCCCAACAGGGCCTCCAATCCCAAGTTGTTGCTTCCAGTTGAACCAGTTTGACCCTGTGCCCTGAAAAGAAAAACTTCAGAGCTTTAGAACTTACCCAGCATCCAAATTCCAAAAACATTCTTACCAAAATACACAGAAAGAACTATATTGCAATTAATATCAACCAGCCAGTTCATTAGGTTTGGAGGTCAACCCGGCCAGGCCAATGAACCCAGTTTGGGCTGAGGCAGACCCCGGTTTGGTACCAAACCAGTCATAAACTGGTCAATTTGGTCCCAAACCGACTGATTCAATCATAAACCGACCAGGTGATTGCCAGTACAGCCAGACCCCACGCACAGTTGTTTTGGACTGCTGTGAGTGGTTTTGAGGGAACCTAGGTGCTGTTTCCCTCCAAAAACAGCCCCTCTAAACCTTTAAAATCATTCCTTGCCTCACACATCTCATTTGGAGTTTTTGTGAACTTCATTGTGACCTTGGAGAGTGCTGAGTTTTTGCTAGATTAGTGTAACCGCAGAAAGTTTGGGCTGTATTTGTCATCTTGGGGCTGCTTTGGAGCTACTTTGGAGCTGTCTAATGAAGTTGGCATCTTCAAGAGGAGGCTAAAGCTAGGATTTTCACTTGAAAAAAACCATATTTCATTGATGTCCATGTATTTAACTATTTTTTTGTGTTCTTTCAAATTTCAACTTTTAGTTTTCAAGTCTTGAAATTCAACCTGTTTGTAAGCAAAATCTGCCACATTTTTTTCCAAATTTATATTAGGTGTTTCCATTTTACTTTTTTTTTAGATTTGCAGAATTATTTCCTTTGCAACTTTCAAATATTTCATTAGCCACCATGCCTCCAAAAGCCAAGGATACTGCATCGGCTCTCATTGTGATATGATTGATGGCAAAATGATCTACAAATATTGCCACAATTCTGTTGGAGGGTGCATTTACAGGTTGAAACTTGAAACAACACTTGGCTGTGATGAGAGGCCAAATAAAGCCATGTAAAGCACCAAATAAAGTGATAGGGAATATTAGGGCAGAATATCTTGAGAATTTTCAGAAATTTGAGAATAAGGCTAGGGATAAATCATAAGGCTATCCAAGAAGAAACTGCAAGGAAGAAGGAAATTTTACAAGCCATGAGAGCTGGTGGGTATGAATATTTTGAGATTCAAGACTCCCCTTCTATCCCTTCCACCAATGTCCATGACCCCTTCCACCATGTTCCTCCTGCTCTTGGGTCTTATAATCAATGCCAACAATCTAAAGGTAAAAAGAGAATGAACGTCAAGAGTTATTTCTCAGCTTGCTCTGGGATCTTATAATCAAGGCCCAACACTCTAAAGTAAAAAGAGGATGAACATCAAGAGTTATTTCTCAACTTCCTCCACCACTACCTCTACTAATGCCACTTCCTCCCACCAAGTCTAATTCTACCCACTTTGAATAACCACTGGAAAAAGCAATGCAAAGAATTTGCTTTTCAACACATTGTTAGATGGTGGTATGATGCAGATATCCCCTTTAATGTTGATTGTTCACCTTATTGCCAAGCTATGTGGGGACTCTATTATATCTATAGGAAATGGCTCCAAAGGCCCTAGTATGCATAAGTTGAGCGGAATTCTTTTGCAAAAAGAGAATTTTTGCATTGACGAATATTTCACTGAGTATAGAGAGTCATAGGCCAAAACAGATTGTTCCATCAAGTCAAATGGATGGACCGATGGAAAGAACCGCACTATCATTAACTTCTTTGTTTAAAAAGAAATTGAACATGAAGAGTTATTTCTCAGCTTGCTCTGGGATCTTATAATCAAGGCCCAACACTCTAAAGTAAAAAGAGGATGAACATCAAGAGTTATTTCTCAACTTCCTCCACCACCACCTCTACTAACGCCACTTCCTCCCAACCAAGTCTAATTCTCCCCACTTTGAATAAACACATTGTTAGATGGTGGTATGATGCAGATATCCCCTTTAATGTTGATTGTTCACCTTATTGCCAAGCTATGTGGGGACTCTCTTATATTTATAGGAAATGGCTCCAAAGGCCCTAGTATGCATAAGTTGAGTGGAATTCTTTTGCAAAAAGAGAATTTTTGCATTGACGAATATTTCACCGAGTATAGAGAGTCATGGGCCAAAACAGATTGTTCCATCAAGTCAAATGGATGGACCAATGGAAAGAACCACACTATCATTAACTTCCTTGTTCCTTTCCCTCAAGGAACCATGTTTTTGAAATCAGTTGATGCATCTAATAGAGTGAAGGATGCAAACCTTCTATTTGAGCTTTTGGATGAGATGATAAAAGTAGTGGGGGAGGAGAATGTTGTGCAGGTCATCACAGATAATGCCTCAAACTATGTTCTTGTTGGAAAGATCCTAGAGTCCAAATATAGGACCATACTTTGTTGCACATTGCATTCGCCTCATGCTTGAGGATGTAAGCAAAGTGGAGTGGGTAAAGAACATTGTAGAGCATGCCAAGAGCATCACAAAATACATCTACAACCATTCATGGGTATTAAGCCTAATGAGGAGAAACCCAGGGACAAGGATATTGTTAGGTCTGCAATTAAATGATTTGTAATTCACTTCCTTGCATTGCAATCTCTCAATTCTCAGCAACAAAACTTGCATAAATGTTTTCTTTTGATGAACGAATTCATCTCAGTGGGCTCGTAGACAAGATGGCAAAGACACCAAAAAGAATTTTTTTGACAATTATTTTTCAAAAAAGTCTGCAGAGGTTGTGAAAATTGGAAAACCCCTCGTTAAGGTGTTACGAATGGTGGATGGGGAAAAATTGGCCATGGGCTACATCTATTGGGCCATGGATCAAGCAAAGGAGCATACATGGGCAGCTATTTAGGTTCTCATTTGCCTATTTAGGGCTACCAAAGTGGACAAAAGCCTTCAGCTAAGGAGGACAGTGGGCTTAGTAGCAAAGGTCAGCAGCATCCAAGGAGGACAAAGGGCTAGAGGGATTTACCCAAGTATATACAGCAAGTAAATTAATTGTTGTAAGTTTTGTTTTTTGGGCAGATGTGAGTCCACTAGGCCTCAGCCCTACTTGCACAGGTCAAAGGATAGCGCTGATATTGGCAATTGTACAAGGATTGTAAAGGGCAATGATCCCTGATACAGGAGCCCTAAGGATTTCTTATTAATGGAATTGTAAGAAACATATTTGGGCTTTTGACTTTTGACAATTTGGAGTCTTTAAAGACCTCAAAAGACATCATTCAAATGCAGTCCAAAACGTTTAAATGCATAAATCCATTCGAGTGTAGTTCAAAACTTTTAAATGCATGAAAGCCTCCTCTTGGGAAAAAGTAGCAACAGAAAGATGCAAAATAAAAATTGAAATTGCTCTTATATTCACCAGCACATGTGTTTCGGAAAACTTGCCAAGATTTAACCAAACCAAACACATCTATTCCAGTCAACATGAGTTGACTCACCGTACTCTGAGAATTCTATTACAGATGACAAAAAAGAACTTCGACAACTGAAGCTAAAGGAGAACAGAATAGAAAAAGGAAATGGGCAAAAATAAAAATCATATCTTCCCTGTTCACACACAGTCCACTGCTAACTTTTTTTTAGAAATACTTGATGAAATATGACCATCAACCTCTCACGTCCAAATATTTCTGAGTTATCATAGTAATGGATATGCAATAAACAAAAATCATGGATATTATAAGAGATAACAAGCAACTCTAAAAGTGCAAATACAATGGCTGAGAAGGCACAGAACTAAGCTTGAAAAGTAAAACACAACCCTTAAGTGTTAGGAACAAAATATAATTCCAAAGTTCAAGCACTAGCATGCATATAAAATACACAATAATGTGCACACCAGAGAATGACATAGATATTGAATGATCCTTCCACAAAAAATTGTGGCAAGTGTCAATGTATCTACTTAATATTAAGAACTCACGACAGGCTTTCAATACAATGCTGCATAAACTAACTACTAGGGTATAGATATTGAATGATCCTTCTACAAAAAAATTGTAATAAATGTTAATGTATCTACTTAATATTAAGAACTCACTACAGGCTTTCAATACAATGCTGCATAAACTAACTACTTACTGGCCTCCCATCTGTCGAGGTAACTGAGACATGAGAGATTGCTGCAATGATAGCAGTTGCTGCAAAAACATGGAAATTATAAACAAATATGTAAAAAGACTAGAAATGGAAAAAAAGTCAAAAAAAGGCATCACTGAGGAATTGAATCTACCTGCATGCTCTCTGGACTTGTTAGCTGCCTAAGAAATTCTGGACTTTGCATCATTTCTCTAAATTGAGAATTGTTTTCTAACATTGGACGGAACTGTAAATACAATTTACAATTTACATTAGAAACCCCTCATAACCAAAGCAGAGGTATTAGATGCAACAGCTGTAACAAACTAGCATAGATTCATCATAATCATGGACCTACTAAGCACCGAGAGGGATTGAAAATCCCAGTTGCAAACTTCTCCCTGCTTAGAATATCCAGGGGTTAATATGGACCTATGCTAGATTTTGCTCTTTTTGTATTTTGATAATTGATAGGTTGGGTTTAGGTTTAATTTGATATTATAAATTGCACATCAACTTATTTCCATTTTAGTTTATTAGCATTATCAACCCATGTTACACATATCTCTTGCACCCTGGGTGATAGAATGCACCAAGAGAATACTCCATCACATGCAATTATTATGTAGAAACAGTAAAATTGGAGTACAAATTTGAGAAAAGCCTCATAAACTACTTACCTGATTCATATATTGAGGATTTGAAAGTAGTCCTTGCATCATTTGAATAACAGCAGGATTTTGTAGCATCTGTTGCATAACAGCAGGCTCGAACAATGCACCACCCATTCCAGCAAAGTCTGGCAAAGCAGCACCTGGTACTCCCCCAATGCCTGTCTGCCTCGAACCAGGCATTGGGGCAGTCCTTGCCCCTGTCTGGGCACCAGGAGGTCCTGTCCCTGGTGTGTTTGCTGGTCAAAATTTAACGACACTCCCTCAAGATCAAAAAGGGGTAGCAGAAAAACACCAAATTAACATTCAAAAACACTGTTATAAGTACAAAGCCAATAAAGTAACTTACATGAAGGATTCCATGGATTGGGAAGGGGATTTGTATTTGGAGCAGGTGAGCCAGTTGCATCAGATGCAGTGGTTGAAGGATTTGTTGTTTGGCCTCTAGCCTGGCCTGGCCCTTGTCCAAACAGAGCAGCAAAAGGATTAGAGCCCGAGTCATTCCCACTGTCACCTCCCATTGTTGTCGCATTGAGAAATGGCTCTTGAACTGTTTCATACATACGACGGAGCATGTTAAAGCCTTCAGGAGATGATTCAATGTTGCTCATGGCCCTGTCAGTATTTCTCATCATCTCTCGCATGAGTTCAGGATTCCTTGCTGCATCCAAAGTCTGTCTAAGAGTGCCAGGATCATTGAGTATGTGCGCAAGGTCTGGGTTCCTGTCAATAATTTCCCGCATCTGCGGATTACTCATAATCAAGTTCCGCATCAAATCAGGGTTGTTCATAAGGTTCTGAATGGCAGGCATATTCATCATTTCACGAATCATGTTGGGGTTCTGTGTAAGTTGTTGCTGAACCTGTTGCAACTCAGGAAGTCCTGCACCAAACAAACCTGTTGGATTGTTCCCACCCAGGCCATCTCCACCCAAGCCATCTCCACCCAATCCATTTCCACCAAGTCCAGGGAAGAGTAAGCCTCCTAGACCTGATCCACCAAATCCTCCATTGTTATTTGATGGCACTCCTTGCACAGGTTGTGCTGGCACACTATTTGGAGACACAGTATTTTCTGCAGCAGCAACATTGGCAGATCCAGAGGTTGATGCACCACGGACCAGATGGACAGTGTGATCACTTTGCAGACCTGCACAAACGCAATCACAAAAACCTTGGGAAGTGAAGTGAAGGCAGCAAGAAAAAACATCCAGTAAATCAATTAGCCATCTGCAATCTCTCTAAATGTTTCCTTCTTGAGACATGTATATATCATATAATTGATAATTCTAAGGATAATAGAAAAGGTTGGAAGTATTTTAGACCATAGTAATCACAAAACATAAAGAATAGTTTTGCTTTCGCAGACCACGCCACTGTACAAAAGAATAAGTATTTGGGACCACATTAATTACAAAAATAAAAGTTAATTACATTTCAAGCACTCTACAAGAGTGTCCTCAGCTACTAAGCAAGGGCATCTTATCTACAAGGTACTGAAACAGCAGTTGCAAGACCAACAACAATACACAATGCACATCATACAAATATGAGTGTTCAACAATCAGAAAGTAGCAAATGCTTACAATCTTAAATGTAACTAGGAGTTAAGCATGTTTTAGAAATAACAACCAAGAGTGAATTAACTCATATTTTGCAGATTTGTCGCATGGATGGCAAGCAACATGATGATTGATCCTTTAGATATCTACATAATGTTCTCTCGTTACAGGAAGATATGATCTCTAAATACATAGGGAAGCTTATAAATCAAAGGCATGCAGAATACACGCACGATAGAAAGTGACATGTATTCGTTTGTAATCTGACATGTCGAAAGAGATGAATTTGTCAGTAAAATCATTCGCTAAGTTAAATTACAAATTCAAATTTTCTGGTAATAACCCAGGTATGAAATATATAAATATGCACGATATCCACAACCAAACTACATCATGATCCCATTAAAGTATACAGCCCTCAGAATTTTCCAGACAAAAAGTTCTGAGTATTAGCTGCACTTTGGACAACAAACCCAAAAACACCAGAATGGCAAAATAATAGTAATTTCCACTATAAATGGGTAAACACGGACCGGGAAAGCATTTTAGAGTCTTAGACCAGATTTCTAAAGGAAACAAAAGGACAAACATATGCTGGCGAAACATTTTGGAACAGATTATCTTTCTTTCAACTACTACTAAAAGAACAATGTTCATTCTTCCCTGCTCCGAACGCCACATATGAACAAACTGCATGTGTAGCTAGTGGCCATGAATGAACAGTGAATTACTCCCACCGTGGCCTCTTTTCTACAAACAAGAGAATAACTCCAGAAAAATATCACACAAAATTGATGGATGGATGTCAGGGATCCATGCATCCATCTTACAGGGTATTTGTTCTCAGAAATGTGCCACCGCTCGTGCAAGTTCCTAACAAATTGTAGCGTTCGAAATGAAAGCTTCAAATCTTGCGAAATTTAATCATACCATATGTAAGATAGAGAAACAGGGGCAAGGGAAAGGTACCGTAGCTGTGAAGAGAATTATCATCCTTGAGAATCCGACCCTTGTAAATCAATCGCTGTTGGTCTGCGGGAATATCGCATTTCTCGGCCAAGAGCACTTTAAAGGCCCCCACCTTTGCTTCCAAGTCTGTCTCGACGCTAAACTTCGATCCATTGGTGCACCGAATGTGAATGATTGCCGCGGCAGAAATATTTGCGAGACCGTTAGACTCCTCTGAAGCCGCGCTCTGCTGTGGATGATCTCCTTCTCCCCCCATCCCTTCCTTCCTTCACTCACCTAACCCCCCCTCCCAAACTCACGGGAGGTTATTGCAAAATCTGCAAAACAAATAACGCGGAAAATTCCATCAAATTCCTTCAAGATCTGCTCAAGCCGGAACCCAAAACGCTTACCAAGCTCGGCATTTCTCGTTTATCACACGCTGTATCGCTGGAATTCCGCTTGCCAATAGCATGGGGGTTTTTCTTGGCGTGGCAGCCGTGAAATTAGAACCCTGGAGGGTCTTGTATAAAACAACTTATCTCTCACCGCTTCGACCATGGCCGAGACAAGTTATTAATCACCTTCCCTCATAGCTGGCCATTCACCAAATTCACAATCGAATAGAAACCATCAAAGCATTAAAGCTAGGGCATCATACGTACCTGTTAAAGGTTCGAAAACAGCAGAGGTGGACGGTTCGAAGCCCGCGCGGCCCTGAAACCCTGGGCTTTAAGAACGAACAGACGGACGGCAGATGAAATGGGATTTGATTGAAGCAACCACGCCGACCGACAAGGTAGTAGTGGGTTGGATCTGTGAGGGAGGCCGTTCAATGCGATGTAAAGGTAAAATATGAGCGTGGAGAGAATATGTATATATACCCTATCGTCCTGTGTGCGCAGATATTTATAGTTATATACCCCTATCGTCTTTTCTGGGGCAGCAAGAGGAAGAAGAAGGGGCTCGTCTTCCAGCGATTCACTTCTCCTCTCCGCCCAGCTACGACAATTACTCAAAGCAACCCCACGCACTAAAAAGAAAGTCACGACACACATATGCCCTCGTACGCTGCCTTTGTCCTCGAGACCGAGCGGACCACAAGGAAAGAATATATGGGGAATGCCCCTCTAAATATCTCTGGGAGGAGGAGTACGTATTCGTTTTCATTTAAACCCATTAAAATCCATTTCTGGTGTGGTATTCCCTTTTATTAAAGACCAATCAATTATAACCGAAGTGAGCTATAGCGGTGGCCACAACAAATCAACCTATATCATGGTGGAAATCATGACGTGTAGTTGTGAATTTTCCAACCAAAAAAAAAGAAAAGTGGAGACAAAGGCATTCACTTTTATTTTTGCTATAGGTTAAATTTAAATTTTTTTTGGTTAAGAATTTATTTCAATCATAAATTCAAGTTATGAAATTGGAATAACTTGAGATATAATTTATTATTATAAGAAGTTATTTTTATGATAAGTCATATTTGTTGTGTTGAAATTTCGACAAAAAAGATTATTGTGATAGATCTAGAAATGTCAAACCAAAATTGTTGTATTCACAGAAGTTTTAATTCTAAAAGTTGGTCTTACTATTCTAATTCGGATGTTAGAGGCTCAATAGAATTTGAATCATATTTTCAAGATCGAGAGTTTCATTCTTTTTGTCATTTAAGATCTACTCCTAAATCGATAATCAATTTAAGGTCCTTTAGCTTTAGTGGGATATTAAGTCATATACTACAGGGATAAGGAATACAAAAAGAGCAGATTCGACATTAAGGGATTGAATCTATTGATGCATTCAAAAACACATTTTAAATCAAAATAAAAAATCATGATTCTCCAAAAATCATGACGTGTAGTTGTGAATTTTCCAACCAAAAAAAAAAAAGTGGAGACAAAGACATTCACTTTTATTTTTGCTATAGGTTAAATTTAAATCTTTTTGTAAGAATTTATTTCAATCATAAATTCAAGTTATGAAATTTGAATAACTTAAGATATACTTTATTATTATAAGAAGTTATTTTTATGATAAGTCATATTTGTTGGATTGAAATTTCGACAAAAAAAGATTATTGTGATAGATCTGGAAATGTCAAACCAAAATTGTTGTATTTACAGAAGTTTTAATTCTAAGAGTTGGTTTTACTATTCTAATTCGGATGTTAGAGGCTCAATAGAATTTGAACCATATTTTCAAGATCGAGAGTTTCATTCTTTCTGTCATTTAAGATCTACTCCTAAATCGATAATCAATTTAAGGTCTTTTAGCTTTAGTGGGACATTAAGTCATATACTACAGGGATAAGGAATACAAAAAAGAGACATTAAGTGATATACTACAGGGATAAGGAATACAAAAAAGAGCAGATTCGACATTAAGGGATTGAATCTATTTATGCATTCAAAAATACATTTTAAATCAAAATAAAAAAATCATGATTCTCCAAAAATTGTATTGCTAAATTCTAGTAAAAATATCCAATAGAAGAGTTAAAGTGCACCTTAATTTTCATTTCTAAATTGATGTCTTAATTTTTAAAATATTGTTGTGGATTGTATGAGTGGAGTCATAATAAAATAATCAATTTTATGATATTTTAAAATAGCTTTTTATGAATAGAAATCATATATTCACTTTATCTTTTATTTGTCAATGAATAATCCATAGCTCACCTACTTTGCCAACATGGATATTATTCCCCCCAATGGGGAGAAGATCGAGGAATAGTGCAACTTGGGTCCATGTGTCTACCACCCTATGAAGATAAGCAAATTGAATAAAGGGGATGGTGTGGCCACCCTCGCGCATGCAACTGCATGCGAAGATATTACCCCTCGAAATCCATGAGGAGAGGCATAGGAATGAGAAGAGGCATGCGACAAGCCGACCTGTGCAGTGTCCTTGTGGATATTTTGGTTATTGTTTGTAGATGTGAAATATGGGCATGGATTCGATCATATTTCCAAACTATTATGGTATGTTGGCAGCCGAGCAACCAGGATAATTATCCCACCAGCATATTACACTAGAAGGAAACCTTGTGTCAACTGCACTGAAAAAAATTTGTGCTCTAAAGCTTTGAGAGATGGTGCTCAAAGAGGAAGTCCATAATTCGAGTCATGAACAGTCAAGACAAGGTAATGGCTTGATCACTCGAAGAGGATACAACTCACAAAGACCTGAGGTGGCTTCCAGTACTCTCCTTTTAGTGATTTCATCGGTCTATGTAATTATGCAGCTACCTAGTTTTTCTAAGTTTGATTTCATCCCTTTTTTTGGTTTCATGAATGTAAGCTCCTATGTGGTTTATGGTCTAGGAAATGTGGGTCATACTGATGTTTGGATTTATATGCAACTAAGTCTTGTTGGCTAGAAAAGTGACCTCCTATACACAAGTTAGGTTAGTGCTTCACAGTTTCTTATCATGGTTTGTTTACTCCACTGTAATATGAGAATGGGCTCTAGTGGAAATGAAAGCATGTTCGGGAACCAAAATAAGGAAGCAAATCCATATGCAAGAGGACAAGGGAAATGAGGATGAAGTTTCTAAAGAGAAATTTCCTAAGAGAGTTGATATGAAACAATGAAAAATAGTTAAAGAATAAGCAACAATAAGGGAAACTGCCACAAGGACCCAATCAACCCTAGATAAAAACATAATCATGGGACCTAAATAGACTAGAATCACTAATACTTAACATCATCACATGGTAATGCTTTCAAAACTAAGAAATCATGAAAATTTTCTCTTGGATGTTAGGTTAAACTGAACTTGGTCAATTAGTCATTATGTTAGGTGAACAATGTTGTTTTTTTAGCTCATGGTTTTGGTAGCATGTGGTTTTGTGCCCATGGATTGCATGTGGTTGGTTTGGCTAGGTATAGCCCAGGATATTAATAGATCCATTTATGCTAGTTTTTCCTAATTTGGTTTTTCTAAGGTAAATTTGTGTGCATGATTTATGTGTGTTGTTATTGTTGGTTTATTATTTCTCTTGTTGGTTTTGATTATTCCTAACAATTGGTATCAAAGCCATGGTTTTATAGCAATATTTACATAGTTACAGATTCCTTTGATGACCTAGTGAATTCGTGGAAGAGGCACTTTGTGTTATGGCATGTTTCAAAGAGATCCTCTCTGTCTAGCTAGAGGAGGGTGTTACTTTAGGTCAAAGAAGATGTCATGGAGAGCCATGATGATGTCAAGGGATGTGGTCAAGTAGTATCAAGAGAAGTGCTAGCGAAAGAAGCAATGCACATGATGAGTGTGTTCCCATAAAGTCTTGAACGCAATAACAAAAAAAAAAACTATGGAGTTGAATTTTTTAATTGCATATCAATGAGTATACAATTGTAAGACCTAGTGAGGCATGTGTATCCCTAGCAAATTACTAGTAAAGTGTGGAGGTGGGCATGTTGAATTCTCAAATACCCTGGTTATAAACTTTGAATGGGGGTAGGACCTAGATCATTACCAAACCAAGTTTGGGGGGGGAGGGGGTCATTAAATAAACTTGACTAGGTAAAAGAGTCAATGAATGAAACTTGTTTTAGGTCAACAGTGATGGTTCTTATTCCTATGGTTTGTGTAGCATGTGGTTTTGTGCCCCTGGATTTTGATGTAATGAAGTGTTTAAATATGCTCGAGGTACTCCATTTTAATGTGCCTGGAGGTGAGTAATTAAGGCTCACTTGGAAATGTTTGGTCAAGGATATTAATATATCTTTTATTTTCTTTTTTCTTTGTAATGCCCTCCTCCCACATCTACCCAAGTAACAGGCCAACCAGGGTAAACATGTGACAAGAAGTTACTATGATATGATTTGACCTCCTAAGTCACCTTAAGGAAGTGGAACCAATGGAAACACACCATACAGACCTTCCACATCAGCAACAAGACTCTCAAGAACCATCCCAATATCTCAAGTAACTAGCCCTTGAGTCCCACTGAGTTTTTAGACCAATTAACCCCGAACACTCCCAAGATATGGGCATGCTAACGTCTAGAAGGCTCTAGACGCTCCCACAACATGGTATGCCAGCGTCCATGGACTTTTATGCTCAATGTTGCGCTAGCGTCCCTGGGATTTGAGCCACTTTTTCTAGGCCCAAAACCCAGGTCACTACCCAGAATCCAATGACACTTTTATAATCCATGATTTACAAAATAACAAGTCTTAAAAATAAAAAATTAATTCCAGGACTAGGCCTGACCATCCCCAACTGGGTCTGACATTTTGTTAAACACTTGGAATCAATGCAATCTACAGGAAATGAATACAAGACAAAACATAAAGGATCGATAACTCATGTGAGACTTGACAAGAAGGATCACCACCTTCTTTCCTTAAGTGTTTTAACATCGATTAGGTCGTGCATCCAGTATCCTTTCAATTACAAGTAAATACATGAAATAACCATAACAATAACGAGTCATATAACCATGCTTATAACCAATATTAAACCATGAAAATAATAATGAGATAACATCCATTAAAACCACATATTAACAAGTACAAAGCAAGAGAGCTTAGATTTTATTAAACATAGGCAAATTCGACCAGGTTCGAGACTTCCACGTACCTCCCGATCATAGAAATGGCTGAACCAAATCTTTCTTTCAGCCAGCCACCCCCGTGCCATATTCCAAGCATGAATGTGGGATCTCATGGATAAACCAATCCAAAAACAACCAAGGGAATCCAGAGGTTAAACCACCTCCACCCTCACCAAACCGTGATCTCACCAAAACTAACACTGAGATCACAAAACCAAATTGAGCTAGGAATGCCTCCGGACTCCATCACTATCCTTGAGGAATTTTATGTCTCCTTGTCTCTCAAGCTTCACCGCAATCCACACCAGATCACTAGGCCCTAAACCAAGACTCCACCCTCAAGCTTTACCGTGTATCCCGCCAAAATCGGTCAAGGGATTCCTAGGCCTTTGGGGTTTTCCTGAGACCACCTCTGCCCTGGATTTCAAACCATATAACAATTCCAAAGCTCAAAACTGAGAAAATAATCCCATCACACCATGATTATCCGTAAAAAGGCAAGGCTAGGCTACAAACCATTGTCATAACCCGACAAAACTATGCCATTGATAGCAAGAGAAATGTTTAGTCAATTTAGTATGTCCTAAATTGCTACATTAATTATCAATTCGGGAGTCGTAAACTGATGAAGTGTGGCGCACTATATGTGCAAGACAACCTCTTTCTTACTTTTTATTGTTTTCAATTCTTGTTTTGTTTTGGGGGTTTTATCTTTGTTTATCTCCTAATGTGAATGGAAATCCTATTCCTGAGTTTTAAGAATACTTTAGAAGGTAAGTATGGATATAGATTTTAAGGCAATTATGTCCTTTATGATGATTTCCAGAGCTTAACACTTCAAAGGATCTCAAAACATACTAGTAATGAAACTAACATTTAAACACGAATGGAAATGTGCTGCTAGTAAAATCAAACAAATGATGAACTATTGATCATGAAATCACTATCTCTGCTGCTCATCTAAATACAGAAAAATAAGTTAAGCTATTGCACTCAAACAAGTCAAAAACTGCAAACTAATAAAAGTAAAATCAATTCACTTTGTTTATAGTCTGATAGCTCACCAAGTAGTCTTTTCAGGGTTAAGCTATGGCTTTAGGAGATAACGTCAATAACATGAGGAATTGATATCTAATTGTAGAGAAATAAAACTAAAATCAAATCACATCATTCATAGTCTGATAGCTTGCCAAGTAGTCTTTTCGGGGTTAAGCTATGGCTTTAGGAGATAACGTCAATGATATGAGGAATTTGATATCTAACTGTAGAAAAATAAAACTAAAATCAAATCACATCATTCATAGTCTGATAGCTCGCCAAGTAGTCTTTTCGGGTTAAGTTATGGCTTTAGGAGATAACGTCAGTGATATGAGGAATTTGATATCTAAACCAACTAACAAAGCAAGTGAATAAGACTGAAATGAAAGCACAACTGAAATTTAAAAATAAATAAATAAATAAATAAAATAAAATAAAATAAAATAAATAAATAGTAAAGTCAGCAGAGAGGCTAATCTCATGTCACCAGTTATTGCAAAAACTGTATGAAAATGCCTGGGCCTAGTCTATCCTGAAACACACACTGATCAGTGTTAGCAACAATATACAATGCTTGAAAAATCATGTACAGGAATGAAATGTTAACATCATAACTAATGAAATATACACAGGTGGATAAACTATGAAATATGTGCAATGGAAATAAGGAAACAACACATAAAAACTTTACAGAAAGAAGGAAACAAAACCTCAGCTAGCAGGGGCCCTCTGCACGGCCTTGGTCAACACGCTATCAGATTAGAATTATGCTCACACAATCATATAAAACAGAGTCTGGTTATATTGCAAAACAAAGGAAGAATCCTCTCGTTACAACAGCAGGACCAGTTCACGGCACAGTACAATTACTAACAGCAAAACGACATCAAATTAACTGGTTCTATGCGTGTGCAAATGCGTTATTTATAAGGAAAATTTCATAACTATTTTCCTATGAAACATCTTCGACTGAGGACACGTAAAAAGACAGCATCCGTAAGCTTAGCATGATGGTTGCCAAGATCATTCAATCTATCAAAAGTGGCTATTGGATTTGCGTCATGGGGGCAGTCTACAACTGTCAAAATGAACCCATGGATCTAGGAACAGTCCCGGACCTTTCATGTGTTTGAAAATAGAGCCCTGTTTGCCGTAGAACTCTTCATTTGACCACCGTTTGACCAAGGGCTTCCTCTGTGAATTTGGTTGAACCAATAGGACTTGATCCATGTCCAGGTCATTCTAAAATTGTCCACGTGCCTCGTTTTGCTTGATGACACCTGGAACTTATAAATCAACAAAAACAGCTGCGAAAAGTTGAATCAGCTGTGGAAAGTGGCTGCATTCCGCAGCTAATGAGCAAAATCTAAGTCAAACAGCAAACACAAAAACATAGTTAGAAAACCACTTAAATGCTCTTTTAGAATCAATATGTAATGATGTTTGATAGCTTCTGAGGTACTAGTGAGGGGAAAAAGTCTAGGAAAGTGTGTAGGAGAGATGTAATTCCAGGGCTCAACAAGAACCATACACCAACATGCAAAGCCATGCATGTCAAAACCAGCTAGGAAATCACACATGCAATATGTTACCTGCAAGTATTCCTACTGAAGCTGCTTGATCTTGCTCTTCCTTGCTTGATCCTTGCTTTCCTTCCTTTCCTTTTGCTTGCTTTTCCTTCCTTGCTCCAAGGTTAGAGTACTCCAAGAAAACTCTAAGTGTCCAAGAGTAACAAAGAGAGAGAGAGAGAATGATGAGAGAGCTCCAAAACTGAACTGAAAAATGTTACAAACTGATCCTCATAAGTCTTTTTATCAATTAGGCCTCTATTTTCTTCATTTTCCACTATTTTCCTTCAGTTTCCTCCTTACATGCAACCTGTGACCTTTCACTTCCCTTTTCTCCTATTTTCCTTTATTTTCATAAATAAATGTGCCAAAAATGTCTTTTTTCCTTTTTAATGCCTTTGCCTTTGCCAATTTCCTTTAGCCATAAACACATTCAGTGATGCCCACTAGGATATCTTTGCCCAGTATTCAGCTTGGAATAAGTGTCCCTTATTTGTGGTCTTATTTTGCCTTTATTGACTTTTATTACATGAACTTTAACGAGGGTCTATTACAGAGCCCTCCCCCTTAGGGAACATCATCCTCTGTGTTAAACCACACCAAGACCTCAATAAAACCATTGAAAAGCAAACATATTGCCCATGGAGCTTTATAACTTAGCTTGTTGTAGTATTAACAATGAATTACCTTCTCAAAAGCAAAACATCATGACAACATGACAAGATAACAACCATACCGCTTATTGGAGCTTTATAACTTAACTCATGGCGGTATTTACATCCATATACATACGTACATATACCAAAACATCAACAAAACATATGCCAAACATATACCAAACATCAAACCAAAATTGCTTTGCCTCCGTCGGTAAACAAAGAAGGATACATGGCTCGCATTTGATTCGGCATCTCCCATGTAGCTTCTTCGGGCCCAAAGTGCTTCCACTGCACTTTAACTTGCTCTATGGCTCTATTCTTGAGCATGAGATGTTTCCGCTACAATATGCACTGAGGCTCCAACTGGAATTCTCCTTCTTGCTCCACCTGCAATACAGACCAAACAATGACATGATCAACATCCTTTATACACCTCTTAAGCAATGAAACATGGAAAACATCATGGACTTTCATTGTTGAAGTCAGTGCAAGTCGATAGGCCATCGGTCCAATCCTCTCAATCATCTAAGAAGGTCCGCAATACCATGGTGCTAACTTGGCACATGATCCAATCCTCAAAGAGCTCTTCTTGGGCTTGATGTGCAAATAGTTATGCTCTCCAACCTGAAACTCCTTGAATACCTTGTGTTGATCCGCATAAATCTTCTGCCTATCTTGTGCTTCCTCTAGATTCTTCTTTATAACCTACATTTCACGTTCCATGTCTGCCAACATATCTGGTTCAATAAATACCATGTTCACTGGATCACTCCAGTTGATGGGATTATTACAACTTTTCCCATAAAGTACCTCAAAAGGACTTATCCTTAATGACTCATGATAACCATTGTTGTATGTTAACTTAACCAATGGAAGATACTCCTCCCATCTTCTCTACTGGTGCATCACGTACATCCTTAGCATATCCTCCAAGATCATGTTGGCCCTCTCTATTTGTCCATTTGTATGTAGATGATAAGTTGTACTAAAGGCCAACTTTGTACCCAAACCTACAAATAGCTCCTTCCAACACTTAGAAGTGAACTTCACATCTCGATCCAGCATAATCTTCTTTGGAACACCATGTAATATTACGATCTCCCTGATGAAAACCCATGCCACCTCACTAGCTGAATACGTAGCCTTTACTAGAATGAAGTGAGCTACCTTGCTCAACCTGTCAAACATGACCATAATATAATCACGTTGTCTCACTGTCCTCAGAAGACCTATAATGAAATCCATGGAGATGACCTCCCATTTCCATTATGGAATCACAACAGGTTGTAGTAGACCACCTGGATGCTTACATTATGCCTTTACCTACTGAAAATCCAAACATCTAGCTACGAACTCTACCACTTCCTTCTTCAGATTCGACCAATAGGAGAACTTCTTCACCATTGTCAATGTCTTCTGATATCTTGGGTGACCCGAGTATGGCTTCATGTGAAACTCCCTCAAGATAAGCTTCTTGAGTTCATTGCAATTCGAGACATAGATCATGTCCCTGAATCTCACCAAACCATCTGTCGTGAGATGATAGTTTGCATCTTAATCTCTTGTACCTATACATATACATGCACATGTACCTGTACATGTATTTGTACCCACACATGTACCTATACCTGTACTCTACTATAACCTATGCATAATCTCCATATACTTGTCATCCCATTGTCCTGCCTGCAAGATCCTATCATGTAACTCTGTCCCATAGGAGCTCATAGCTATTATATGATTTAACTGTACCTTCCTACTATGAGCACCTGCAACCTGATTGTCCTTTCCCTTAATGTATCTAATCTCGAAGTCAAACTCACAAAGGGTAGCCAACCATATAGCTTGCTTTGCATTTAGATTTGGTTGGTCAAACAAGTATCTCAACCCACTATGATCACTCATCAATACAAACCCCCTGCCAAGAAGATAATGCCTACACATCTTCAATGCATGTATGATTGTTGTTAGCTCAAGATCATGCGTCGGATAGTTCTACTCATGCTCATTTAGTTTCTGTGACTCATGGCACACTACCTGTCTGTTGATGGTGCTAGACCTGCCAACATTCAAGGGGATATCCCCTATAAGAAGTCCCAACTAGACCTCAAACCATTTGGAGTGGGAGTCCCAGTAATGGGTGGTAATGTAGTGCCTTGACCGTGCTAGCGCGCAGACATAAGTATGATGACTTTGGTCAGAAGCAAGTGTGCGACCTTGTAGCAAGTCAAGTGAGATGCATGGGGGTTCTAACATACTGAGGGAAAAGGAAGTGTGTCCCTTAGAAGCATGTAATAGTACACTGCTTGAAAGGAACACACAAGCGGAATAACATCACAAGATGGAAGTGGAATAGTCCACAAACCAAAGTGATGGGTTAATCCAACAACATGCCTTCAACAAGATTCATACAATTTCATACAAAATAGTTCATAAGAAAATGCATAAGTTAAACAACATACATTGCAAAAGTAACCAGCATAGTCAAACTATAATAACAACATATGCGTGAAAACGTGTTGGCTCAGTTATATTATTATTAAGTGAAAGTTCCATCCATACATACACCATTGACAACCACTAGCCCCATTAGTGGAACATTACAGTCAACACCGCCTGCTCCTTCAAAGAAGTGTACTTGCTCTACGTTGTCGAGAAGCCAAGGCTTGTCACAATGCTCCCAAGCTTTCTCTAAGCCAAAGCCTAGCCAAAAGCTTGGCTCTCAAAATCCCATTCTATGAGTTATGAGGTTTTATTTATAACAAAGGGTGAGGTGACCCTTGACATTCCCCTTTGACTCTTTGACTACCCTCATGACTCTTCAGCTCCTTTACAAATAACTCTTTACATTACATAGTGATTGTTCACATTCTATTAATGACACTTGGAATTTTACTTACAATATATTTACAAATAATACATTTTCCACATATACCCATGTGGGAAAAAATAAGTTAGAGTCAACCTAACAAGACAAACACTATGACTTAGAAGCTCGGGGAAAGACCAACTTGACAACATCCTCTTGATGATCTTTGATCACAAACTGACACGAAGCTTGGTACTGCATTATGGTGTCCCTATATTGTTTGGTGATTTCTTTTTGGAAACAAACTCTTACCTCCATAGCTTTTGGGTATATGGTTCTTGAACCTTTGTCCAACTCATCTTGAAGCATGTGCAACATTGTCCTGAGTACAGTGGGACCACCAATGTACTTATGTAAGTTTTATGTGCTCAGATGCAAGTCATCGTTGGTGGCCACTCACATTAATTGATCCATTTACTTGTCGACCTCGAACTGGACTTGGCTCTTCTTAATGGCTTGGGTGAGGGAACCGATTGAAGGGATCTTATGTGTCCTCACCATGACATCCAGACTCTTAAACAACCATGCATAGGAAGCCTATATGATACTGATGAATGGAGGGAATTTCTCATAGTTCCAGATCAACATTTGGATCCGTGCTTTGTCTAGCTTTGCATGCAGCTTCATTATCTTATGCAAGTAAAGCGGGGCTCCCTTGTATCTCATTGTCCATTCATGTACATGTGCAATAATAGCATGTACGTCCTTGAGAGTTTGGGCAATCTTTAATCACCGCTTTTGAAAACCATATAGATGGACAATTGCCTTGTGTATGGTGACAAATCTGTCATAAAATTTCCGCATGGTGGTGTCAAGAGTTGATACTTCAGCAAGTATCGCTTTCCTCATCTTTGCCATAGCGGATCTTGTGGATTGTTCTACCGTCTTCCTGGCTGCTTACAAGTCCTTTTCCATCTGATCATTCTTTGCTAACAAGAACTTGACATTTGAGCTTGTGGCTTTTGCACAAACCTTAGTGGCATCGACCATGGCAACTGGATGCTTTCTGACATTTGACACTATCACCCTTTCCTTCATAAATGCAAGTGATGCGTGATCATCTAGGAAATGATTTCTCCATGCCTGTGCAACCTTTTGTTGCAACTTATCAAAGGATATATTGTACACATCCATCATCGGATCATCATCAAGGAGAATGACCTCTCCTTGCTCACTCGGGATTGGTTCTAATACTGGAGGTGGTGGAGATTGTGGGGCGACCTCGAATGCTCTTAGTATGAGGTCGATATCTTGGTCCTGTGGCTCCTATGCCAACTTCATGTCCATCTCTTCAACCATTTGCTCAATCTGTTGAGCAAGCTCCTGATCCTACAACTTCTCACCCTCTTATTCATCTACTAGTTGTTCTAACTCTTCAACCTGTACTGGCGCAATTTGATCTATGATCGCGCCTTGCCCTTCTTCTTGTTCCTATTTATGCTTCTCTTCCCTCTCTCTCCTTCTTAGCCCCTTCTCTTCTTTCAACTTCTTCTTCGTTTCCTGCAACTTCCTTTCAACTTCCTCCAACCTTTGATTTTCTCTCTTCCTTCATTCTACTCTCTATATGCATTGTTCCCTCTTCGCCTCCACTGCCAAAGTTACTTTCTCAATGAGAGGATCTTCTTTGAACTTGTAGATTTGCTCAGCCTCTAGGTTCTCGGCAATCTTCCTCTTGCCTTTGTCCTGCGTTAGTTTACTGCTTATTGTTGTTTTTGTTGTTGTTGCTTCCTGTGGTGTTGTTGCCTGCAGAGAAGCTTTCCATTCTACAGCCATGATGACGTTTCATTGAGCTTAGAGGAGTTGTAACAGTACCTCCAATGATCTTCCTTTGCCCAATGAAATGTCCCATGGATCCATGGATAATACACTTTCTCATAATGGTTCTTGCATATACAATGGGGATCATACGGATTGTAGTCTTTGGTGCCAAACTCAAAATTTTCTAAGTCCTTGGCCTCGACATCTGCATCCTTCAAACTCCTGATCTCATACAATCCAATCCGTAAAGGAAGAGCGGGCCATGGTGCTTTCTTCCTCCTATGCAACCCTGCTGATAACCCTGTGGAGATGTGATATGCAACCTCTCGCATGACAAACCTATTTGTGCCAAACCTTGGTAGCACATGCGAAGGCTTCTCTCCACCAAACATCCCGATGAAGGTGCCACCAGGTGAGGCATACCAATTTGCAATGTCAAGTAATGCCTCCATCACTTCTTGGGACATGCAAGGTGGATCCTACTCAAAGATCAACTTATAAACCAAGATGATGAAATGGTTAGATAGACTCGCCATGACTCCTTAGTAGTTGCACTTAGAAAGCAACTTGCAATAAATATTCACGACAGTCTCTGATGGTGTCCATGTCCAACCCATGTCAGGAAACTGATGTTGGGCACAGGTTGCATCCAGTAGGTACGTGGACATATAGAATCTCGCTTGCTCATCCTTGGGTGGATTCCAGGCATTAGTCACATGCACTTTCAGCTGAAGAGCCAACAAATCCGACCAGTTGAATGGCCTTTCGTCATTTGCCAACTGGTCCAACACAACCACCCAATTCTGTGGAAAGGTCTCCATGCTCCCTTGTCCGTACAATCGACATGGAAAGATGACCAAGAGTTGGTAGGCCTTTTTAAGTGACTTAGTCTTATAAACATGAGTGGGTGTCGATCTGAACTTCGACGACTCTTTCACCCAGTGCTTTATGATGTCTCTGGTGTTCACATTGTTGTGGGTGGCATAGAAAAGTGCATCCATGCAGTTCAAGGGTTGTGGTAAGTGATACATCTAATGATAGTTTTCCTTCCTAAAGGTAGCAAGATGTGTTCCACTGGCACTGCTCAATGTCATAGTCTCGGGATCTGTATGCGAGACAATCCAGTGAATGATGTCCACACATGGGAAGGTGGGGTACCCACATGCAACCATATGTAAGCCTAACCGGTGGATGTTGACATACACCTATCGATCTTCTAGATCTTCCTTGAAGCTCACTACAAAGATATGCTTGATTTTCTACCATGTTATCTTCATGCCCTTCTCAATGAATAGTTGTGTGTCTACATAGACTAGCAAGTTCATTGACACCTATTCAATTACATCCCCAATGCTACTCTCGACAGTATCCTTTGATGTAACTTTCTTGGAGGCCATGTTACCTGTATTGCTGAAGAGCTGCTCAACAACTATTGCACTTGGAGCCAGAGAGGACACTCACGGAATGCAAATGTTAGTTTGAAATCAAAAGCACTTCAAGAACATACCAAGCAACAAACTAGCAATTGTTGGGAAGAATTACGCAATTATGGCTCTCGTAGGTGATTGATTATCAGTTGGATCTATGCGTTGTGTAGCCCTAGCTGCCAGTGGGGAGGTGATGCTAACTGGAACTATGCAATGCACAGTTTAGTCTAGCTTGAGTTGGTTGGGACTGTGCATTGTGCAATCCCAGTGGCCAAGGCTTTGGGACTGGCTCCTAGAACTCTGCAGTTGGAGCTAGGCCTTGGCAACCTCTATGCAATCTCTAGAGCAAAGGCAGAGCCCTGAGATCCAAAAATGCGCAGTGCATGCCGAGAAGAGCTAGATCCAGGCTAAGGAAGCATAGATCTACCCAAGGGAAACATGAAAGTTGGCATATATGAAAGTGCAAGTGATGGTTGGTGCAGATTTGAGTGAATGATGATGCATGCAATCAAAACAAGTGTAGGAATCGATCAAACTAAAGAACAATGAAGCTTATGGAGAGAATCGTCGCAATGACGACCGTTAGTGCAAAAACTGGGTAATGCATGCGACGCTTAGGAAAGGCAATGCAAAGCTTAAAACAACACTTCTACAATCTAAAACAAATCAAAATGCTAGTGGCCATTCAATAAAATGGGTAATACAACACTCTCACAAGCCAAGCACACAAAAGCAATAGAAAAAGAAGCAAAAGACCAGAAAAACAAGACTTACTCTCAAAAGTTGCGACGATTGTGCCGAAGGTTCCTAGATCTCCTCAAGAATTCCAAAGCTCCAATATTGAATGTGCAAATGAGCTCTAGCGACGTCCATTAAATAGATTTGATTGATTTAGGGTTTATGACGCAAAGGCCAAATATCTAGGAAAAAATGACACATGGCGGTAGTTTCCAAAAATAACTCAAGTGTAACTCTTACTGCTAAAAGTAGATCCCTATTTTTAGGGATTTATTTATTTATTTATTATTATTTTTAATTTTATTTATTTATTTATTTTATTATTTATTTTATTTTTTTTATTTTTTTTGCAGGAAAGGTTGCCATGCATGCTCTGAGAGATTACACAGTTCCAGGGAGAATTGTGCAACTCACTGGCACATGCATCGGGCAGCTGCTGAGGGAAAGCTTTTGCGTAATTTCTGGGTAGGATGCCAGCTGGGTCTGCATAATTATGGAGCTGAAGCTCACTGTTGGATTGAAATACACATTTCCTTAGAGCAAGGTTGGTTGCCCTCAAGGATTGCGCAACTCACTAAGGCAAGCCCTGAACCAGATTGCAACCAAGTCAAAAGATCAGCTTGTGGTTAGACAACAAAGCATGTAAGCAAACACAATCTATAAAGAAAAAGATAAAAACTCAATTAAAGCACAAGTACCTAGGTCAGCGTAAGATGTGCTGCCAGAATTTTAGGAGGGAGGCTCCAAAACAAAGCATAGGAAAAATATTGGAGGCTGGTTGTAGCCGCTACAACATCAGCAACACACTGGCAGAACTCTAGCTCTCTTTATGGACCTTGTCTTGTGTAAAGCAAGTCTAACTCTTCTGGAAGTATTTTTCAATTCTTTGATCGTCATGGTTTCTTCACTAGCTTGAGTTTAAGATATAGTCCTTTCCATTCTCTTTATCGACAACACACATACCAAGCCAAGTCAAATGAGGTGTTTTGATTGGGGATGAGGGGTATATTGATGCACAAGTAATATAGACAGTTAGAGTTTTAGTTTCATCTCTGATGTTGCTTTGCTGCCAGCAAGCCTGGACAATACCTCGACAAAGTCACTTCAGGAACAGAAGCATTTCTCTGCTACCATCAAGCCTAGACAGTACCTCGATGGAGTTACTTTCTTTACCTCTTTGCGCAAGAAGCCTTTCTCTTCTTTTGCCTTTATTTTATTTTTTTCATTTTTCATTTTTCAAAGAACTGTTCATAGGAACTTATTTATTTCATGAGGTGGAAGAGGGATCATGTCTTTATTGAGAGCATAAGAGGTTGTCCCTTCAGAGAATGATGTTTATATATACCTTTGACATACTTGTTAAGGTTTTATCCCTCACCTTACTCAAATGAGTTGACAAGGGTTAACTGAAAATAGAAAACCAATTAGAGTAGGCAGTACTAGTTAAAAGTGCAAGCGTTGTGATTTCACAAAGACTCACTCTGAAAGGAACGTATTTTCCATCAAGGTATAATCGACTAAAAGAAACGCAAGATCTTCATAAGGAGGGGGAATAGACAGATAACCAAATGTTTATAGTTGTACAAGTCCTCTTGTATTTCACCTTGCTTGTCTCATGAATCCAAACACAATTTCATGGGGAAGCTAATCCTATAGGTGTGTAAACAAACAAACAAGCAAAGGAAAGAAGTAAAACGAAGCAAAACCAAGTAAGCAAAATCAAAACAAGTAAACAAAAGCAAACAGGAAAGAAAACGCTACTCCTACTCCTAAGCTAAACAGAGCATGGGCATACTCACGTGAAGTGATATTTTTGATGCAGTCATCGATGCATTGGTTGGCCCGTGTGAATGATGGCATGGTTAACAAGAAATATATTCAGGCAAACTAGCAAACAAGAAAGATAAAGCAATGAAAACCAACAGGTTTGAAGTTTGAATGCGTCCACAGAAAAGAAAAGATTGAAAGCACACGAAAGGCACTCTGCAAATGTATCATGGTGTTGTATCACGCTACACACAGATGACAAGCATGTACACACTTTCAAACTTGACAAATGAGCAAACATGCAGAAGGAAGAAAACTTTCATTTCAAAACATGGCTTGCCACATATGACTCCTCTAATGCATGAGCGATAGGATCATGTGATACTGGTGGAGGATGTGAAATCTATAAACTAGATAGATTTTCAATGTGAACGAGAGAGTGATGAGGAACCTAGGGAGAATCAACAAATTTCTTATCGTAAGTAGAACTAACCTCAAGACTACGAGAACCTGACATAACCATCAGCTCAGGCTGAAGTGCGTTGACAATGTGAGGGGTTTCCACTTCATCAGCAGGTAGATCATTGAAGACCCATGGCTTAGAAAGATCAATAGTAAGTGAATTAGAATCATGATCAAATGAATGAGTAAAAAGATCACAACAACCATTATCAGAAAATTCGAAATGTACATCGACATCTTCATGATTTGATGAATCGTACAGAGGGGTTGATGAGAAGCAAAATATTTCACCCTCTGAATTTCTAGAAATGAAAGATGAGAGGTCAAGTGGATTTGAGAAGAAAGATTTGTCCTCTCCATAATCAAATGACGAAAACCCTGTGCATTTTATGAATGATTGGAAGTAGAGACATCCGAGGATGAATATTCACAAGGAGAATCAGAATGGCAGAATCGCATAAGATGTTAGGATAGAGTGGATGAGATGTAGACAGAAGGAAGTCATCCTTCATTGCGACTTCTTCTTCAGATTCCCACACATACTCATAAAAAAGGATAGCATAGGTTGGCTTCTCAACACCAACTCCATCCATAACACTATCCTCGTAAACATCACTTGTGGAATCTGGAACAGATGAACACAACACACCAAAATATGGAGGATCAAAGGAACAAGAGGGTGGAGGTTAACAAAATGAGATCATGTGACAACCATCAGGGTTGCAGTCCAAATATGTGTAGAAATCCAAAGTAGGTGGGGTTGGAGGCAATGATAGTTCAACAGTTTAGTTCACAACTTCTCCCACCTCATCCTACAGAGCTAGAGCTATTTGATGAGAAGAGGACAGAGAGTCACTCATGACAACGACCTTATCCGTCTTAGATTTGGAAGCTTTAACACCGAGGTATGTTGGGAGGGGTTCGAATGATTCTAACTCATATGATTGTTAGATATGTGAAGAAGATACTTAAACCTTTCTGTGAGAAAATCCCAATCGGATTCATCTTCCAAGAATTGAAAAGCAAGATTACGGAAGCGTTAACAAAATTTCACAACAGATTCATTAGGTGCTTTGCATAATTCCAAATTTTTGCAATTAAGTGTTTTACGATCGTAATGAAAGAAACCAAGGCCTAACTCTCTGATCATGTGATTGAAAGAGTGAATAAAGGTTGCGGGCAATGTGAGACACCATGCTTAACGCTCCTTTTGAATGTGTAAGTGAACAACCCGCAGGAAATGTCGTCTAAGGGGACTTCATTCCTATCACAAAAACCTAAAAAGGAAACTTTGTGTCTTAACAAATCTATTCCACCTTCACCATCATATTTAATTTGTGACAAGTCATCGATGACATCCTCCTACACTTTGAAATGATGAGCATGAGAAAAACATGTAGGAGTTGAGATTGCAATGTAAGTCATGAATGATGTGCAGAGATTCAAAACATACTTTGAGGGCTCAACTTGTCATTTGGCCCTCCTTCTAGCACCAAAAATATTGACGATGTTGGACCTGCCAACATTCAAGGGGATATCCTTGGTAATAATTCCCAACTAGACTTGAGATTATTTGGAGTAGGGGTCCCAAAAATGGGTGGTAATGTAGTGCCTTGGCCGCAGTAGGACATAGAGATAAGTATGATGACTTTGGTCAGAAGCAAGTGTGCGACCTTACAGCGAGTCAAGTGAGATGCATGGGGGTTCTAACACACAAAGGGGGAAAGGAAGTGTGTCCCTTAGAAGCCTGTAATAGTATGCAGCCTGAAAGGAACACACGAGCAGAATGACATCACAAGCTAGAAGTAGAATAGTCCATAAACCAAAGTAACGGCTTAATCCAACAACACACCTTCAACAAGATTCATACAATTTCATACAAAATAGTTCATAAGCAAAGCGTAAGTTATACAATATACATTACCAAAGTAACCAGAATAATCGAACTACAATAACAACATATGCATGAAAACGTGTTGGCTCAGTTATAATATTATTAAGTGAAAGTTCCATCCATACATACACCATTGACAACCACTAGCCCTAATAGTGGAACATTACAGTCAACACCGCTTGCTCCTGCCAAGAAGTGTACTCGCTCTACGTTGTGGAGAAGCCAAGGCTCATCACAATACACCTAAGCCTTCTCTAAGCCTAAGCCTAGCCAAAAGCTTGGCTCCAAAAAGCCCATTCTACGAGTTATGAGGTTCTATTTATAACAAAGGGTGGGGTGACCCTTGACATTCCCCTTTGACTCTTTGACTACCCTCATGACTCTTCAACTCCTTTACAAATAACTCTTTACATTACATAGTTACTGTTCACATTCCACTAATGACACTTGGAATTTCACTTACAATATATTTACAAATAATATACATTTTCCACATATACCCATGTGGGACAAAATAGGCTAGAGTCAGCCTAACGAGACAAAAACAATGATTCATAAGCTTGGGGAAAGACCAACTCGCCAACATCCTCTTGATGATCTTCGGTGACGAATTGATACAAAGCTTGAAACTGCGCTATGGTGTCTGCATACTATTTAGTGATGTCTTTTTGGAAACATACTCTTGCCTCCATGGCTTTTGGGTATATGGTCATGTAACCTTTTTCCAAGTCATCTTGAAGCATGCATAGCATTGTCCTGAGTATGGCGGACCACCAATGTACTTCTACATGTTTTATGTGCTTAGCTGCAAGTCATCACTCATGGCCTCTCGCATTAACAACTCCATGTACGTGTCGACCTCCAACTGGACTTAGCTCTTCTAAATGGCTTGGGTGAGGGAACCGATTGAAGGGATCCTGTGTGTCCTCACCATGACATCCAAACTCTTGAACAACCATGCATAGGAAGCCTGTATGCTACTGATGAATGGAGGGAGATGCTCATAGTTCCGGATTGACATTTGGATTTGTGCTTTATCTAGCTCTTCCTGCGGCTTCAATATCTTATGCAAGTAATGCAGGGTTCCCTTGTATCTCATTGTCCATTCCTCTATGTGTGCAATAGCAACATGTATGTCCTTGAGAGTTTGGACAATATTTATGCACCGCTGTTGAAAACCATATAGTTGGACAATTGCCTTGTGCATGGTGACAAATCCATCATAAAGTTTCTGCATGGTGGTCTCAAGAGTTGATACTTTGACAAGTATTGCTTTCCTTATCTTTGTCATAGCGAATCCTATGACTTGTTTTGCCATCTGCTTAGCCGCTTGCAAGTCCTTTTCCATATAATCATTATTTGCTAACAAGAACTTGACATTTGAGCACATGGCTTCTGCATAACCCTTAGTGGCATCGTCCATGGCAACTGGATGCTTTCTAACATATGAAGCTATCACCCTTTCCTTCATAAATGAAGGTGATGCGTGATCATCAAGGAAATGATTTATTTGTGCTTTTACAATCTTTTGCTGCAACTCGTCAAAGTTTACACTGTACACATCCATCACCGGATCATCATCAAGGATAACAACCTCTCCTTGCTCACTTGGGATAGGTTTTAATACTGGAGGTGGTGGAGACTATGGGGCAACCTCGGATGCTCTTGGCATGGGGTTGTTACCTTGGTCCTGTGGCTCCTTTTCCAACTCCGTGTCCATCTCTTCAACCATTTTCTCAATCTGTTGAGCAAGCTCCAAATCCTGCAACTTCTCGTCATCTTCTTCATCTGCTAGTTGTTCTGACTCTTCAACCCGTATTGTCGTAGTTTGATCTATGATCGCGCCTTGCCTTTCATTTTGTTCTCGTTTCTGCTTCTCTTCCATCTCTCTCCTTCTTAGCTCTTGATATTCTTTCAACTTATTCTCTATTTCCTGCAATTTCCATTATGCTTCCTCCAACCTTTGATTTTCTCTCTTCCTTTGCTCTGCTCTCTTTATGCATTGTTGCATCTTTGCCTCCATTGCCAAAGCTGCTTTGTCAACGAGAGGATCTTCTTTGAACTTGTAGCTTTGCTCAGCCTCTCGGTTCTCGACAATCTTCCTCTTGCCTTTGTCCTGCGTCAGTTTACTGCTTATTATTGTTATTGCTTCCTACGGTGTTGCTGCCTGCAGAGAATCTTTGCATTCTACAACCATGTTGATCAGTTCATTGAGCTTGGAGAAGTTGTAACAGTACCTCCAAGGATCTTCCTCTACCCAATGAAATGTCTCGTGGATCCATGGATAATACACCTTCACACAATGGTTCTTGCATATATAATGGGGATCATACAAATTGTAGTCTTTGGTGCCAAACTAAAACTTTTCTAAGTCCTTGGCCTAGGCATCTGCATCCTTCAAACTCTTGATCTCATTCAATCCAATAAGCAAAGGAAGAGTGGGCCATGGTGCTTTCTTCCTCCTATGCAGCCTTGATGATAACCATGTGGAGATATGATATGCAACCTCTTGCATGACCAACTTATTTGTGGAAAACCTTGGTAGCACATGCGGAGGCTTCTTTGAGCCAAACATCTTGATGAAGGTGCCACTGGGTGAGGCATACCAATATGTAATGTCAAGTAATGCCTCCATCACTTCTTGGGACTTGCAAGGTGGATCCTGCTCAAAGATCAAGTTGTAAAATAGGATGATGAAATGGTCTGATAGTCTCACCATGAATCCTCGATAGATGCACTCAGAAAGCAACTTGCAATATGTATTCATGGTAGTCTCTAATGGTGTCCATGTCCAACCCATGCCAGGAAACTAATGTTGGGCACAAGTTTCATCCAGTAGGTACGTGGACATATAGAATCTTGCTTGCCAACAGATCTAACCTATTGAATGGCTAACAGATCCAACCAATTGAATAGCCTTCTGGCATTCGCCAACTGGTCTAGCACAACCATCCAATTCTACGGAAAGGTTCCTATGCTCTCTTGACCGTAGAGTCGACATGTAAAGATTACCAAGAGTTGGTAGGCCTTTCTGAGTGAATTAGTCTTATAAACATGAGTCGGTATCGATCTAAACTTTGATGACTCTTTCACCCAACACTTTATGATGCCTCTAGTGTTCACATTGTTGTGGGTGGCATAGAAAAGTGCATCCATGCGGTTCACCGTTGGTGGTAAGTGATACATCTAATGATAGTTTTCTGTCCTAAAGGTAGCAAGTTCTGTTCCACTCGCACTGCTCAATGTCATAGTCTCGAGATCTGTATGTGAGACAACCGAGTGAATGATGTCTGCACATGGGAAGGCGGGGTACCTACATGCAACCTTATGTAAGCTTGACTGGTGGATGTTGACATAGGCCTGTTGATCTTCTAGATCTTCCTTGAAGCTACCTGCAAAGATATCCTTGGTTTCTTGCCATGTTATCTTCATTCCCTTCTTAATGAGCATTTTGTGTGTCTGTGTAGACTGGCAAGTTCACTAACACCTATTTAACTACATCTCCAGTGCTGCTCTTGACAGTATCCTTTGCTGCAACTTTCTTGGAAGCCATGTTACCTAAATTGCTGAAGAGTTGCTCAATGACTATTGCACTTGGAGATAGAGAGGACACTCATGGCATGCAAATGTTAGTTTGAAATCAAAATCACTTCAAGAACAAACCAAGCAACAAACTAGGGAACTGTTGGGAAGGATTTCGCAATTCTGGCTCTTAGAGGTGATTGACTGCCAGTTGGATCTGTGCATAGCGCAATCCCAACTGCTAGTGGGGAGGTGATGCTAACTAGAACTACACAATGCGTAGTTCAGTCTAGCTTGAGCTGGCTGGAACTATGCATTACGCAATCCCAATGGCCAAGGCTTTAGGACTGGATCCTGGAACTACGCATTGCGCAGTTAGAGCCAGGCCTTGACAGCCTCTGTGTAATCATTGGAGCCAAGGCAGAGCCTTGAGATCCAGAAATGCGTAGTGCATGCTGGGAAGAGCTAGATCCGGGTTAAGGAAGCCCAGATCTTCCCAAGGGCAACATGAAAACGAGCATATATGAAAGTGCAAGTGATGGTTGGTGCAGACCTGAGTGAATTATGATGCATGCAATAAAAACAATTGCAGGAATTGATCAAACTGAAGAACAATGAAGCTTATGGAGAGAGAGTCATCGCAACGATGATCGTTAATGCAAAAATTGGGTAATGCATGCGACACTTAGGAAAGGCAATGCAAAAATTAAAACAACACTTCTACAAGATGAAACAAATCAAAATGCCAGTGGTCGTTCAATAAAACGGGTAAAACAACACTCTCACAAGCCAAGCACATAAAAGCGACAAAAAAAGCAACAAAAGACTAGAAAAGCAAGACTTATTTGGAAAAGTTGCGACTATTGTGTTGAAGGTTCCTAGATCTCCTTGGGAATTCCAAAGCTCCAATATCGAATGTGAAAAAGAGCTTTGGCGACGTCCATTAAATAGATTTGATCGATTTAGGGTTTATGACGCAAAGACCAAAAACTTAGGAAAAACTAACACATGATGACGATTTCCAAAAATAACTCAAGTGTAACTCCGACTGCTAAAAATAGATCCCTATTTTTAGGGGTGCTTTTTCTCTTTTTACTTTTTTACTTTTTCGAGAAAGGCTGCCATGCATGCTGGAGAGATTGCGTAGTTATGGGGAAAACTGTGCAACTCACTTTCACGTGCATCAGGCAATTGTTGAGGGAAAGCTTCTACATAATTCTTGGGCTAAGCAGCTCAGTCCGCCTCTCATGCTTTGCAGAGTTTCTCAGCTGAAGGTAGGCTGCCAGCTGGGTTTGCGTAATTATGGAGCTGAAGCTCACTGTTGGCTTGAACTACGTATTTCTCGAGTGCAAGGCTGGTTGCCCTCAATGATTGCACAACTCACTAAGGCAAGCCTTGAACCAGATTGCAACCAAGTCAAGAGATCATCGTTTGGTTAGACAACAAAGCAAGTAAGCAAATACAAGCTATAAAGCAAAAGATAAAAACTCAATTAAACTGGGACAACGTAGGTTGAGTTGCTGGGATTTTAGGTGGGAGGCTCCAAAACAAAGAATAGGCAAAATTTTGGAGGGTGGTTGTAGCCTCTGCAACATTGGCAACACAGAATAGAAAGTTCATTGACACCTGTTCAACTACATCCCAAGTGCTGCTCTCGACAATATCCTTTGATACAACTTTCTTGGAAGCCATGCTACCATTATTATTGAAGAGATGCTCAACAACTATTGCACCTGGAGACAGAGAGGACACTCATGACATGCAAATGTTTGCTTGAAATCAAAAGCCTTTCAAGAATGAACTAAGAAACAAACTATGCAACTGTTGTGAAGGATTACGCAATTTTGGCTCTCAGAGGTGATTGACTGCTAGCTGGATCTGTGCATTGTGTAGTCCCAACTGCCAGTGGGGAGGTGATGTTGACTGGAACTATGTAAACCGCAGTTCAGTCTGGCTTGAGTTGGCTAGGACTGCGTTGCGCAATCTCAGTGGCCAAGGCTTCGGGACTAGCTCTTAAACTGCACAGTGCACAGTTGGATCCAAGCCTTGTTAGCCTTTTTGCAATTTATGGAGTCAAGGCAGAGCCTTGAGATCTAGAAATGTGCAATGCATGTCAGAAAGAGCTAGATCCGGGCCAAGGAAGCCTAGATCTGCTCAAGGGCAACATGAAAATGAGCAGATCTGAAAGTGAAAGTGATGTTTGGTGTAGATCTAAGTGAATTATGATGCATGTAATCAAAAGTAGTGTAGGAATTGATCAAATTGAAGAACAATGAAGCTTATGGAGAGAGTCGCCACAACGACAACCGTTAGTGCAAAAACTGGGTAATGCATGCGACACTTAGGAAAGGCAATGCAAAACTTAAAACAACAATTCTATAGGCTAAAACAAATCAAAACTACAATGGTTGTTCAATAAAATGGGTAAAACAACACTCCCACAAGCCAAGCACACAAAAGTGACAAAAAAAAACAATAAACAACTATAAAAGCAAGACTTACCTAGAAAAGTTGCAATGACTATGCCGAACGTTCCTAGATCTCCTCAAGAATGCCATAGCTCCAATATCGAATGTGAAAATGAGCTCTAGCGGCATCCATTTAATAGATTTGATTGATTTAGGGCTTATGACACAAAGGCAAAAAATCTAGGAAAAAATGACACATGGTGGCAGTTTCCAAAAATAACTCAAGTGTAACTTTGACTGTAAAAATAGGTCCTTATTTTTAGGGATTTTTTTTTCTCTTTTTTTTTTTTTTGTTTGCTTTTTAGGGAAAGGTTGTCATGCATGCTCGGAGAAATTGCATAGTTCCGAGGAGAACTGTGCATCTCATTGGCACATGCATCAGGCAACTACTGAGGGAAAGCTTTCGTGCAATTCCTGGGTTGACTGGCTTAGTCTGCCTCTCATGCTCTGTGCAGTTTCCCAGCTGAAGGCAGGCTGCCAGCTGGGTCTATGCAATTCTGGAGCTAAAGCTCACTGTTGGCTTGAACTGTGCATTTCCCGAGAGTAAGTTTGGTTACCCTCAAGGATTGTGCAGCTCACTAAGGCAAGCCTTGAACTAGATTGCAACCAAGTCAAGAGATCAACTTTTGGTTAGACAACAAATCAATTAGGAAAACACAAGCTATAAAGCAAAAGATAAAAACTCAATTAAAGCATAAGTACATGGGTCAGAGTAAGGTGAGCTGCTGGGATTTTAGGAGGGAGGTTCCAAAATGAAGCATAGGCAGAAATTTGGAGGGTGGTTGTAGCCGCTACAACACTGTCCTTCCTGCATAACGACTCCACCAAGTCCTCTCTTGCAAACATCTATACACACTATAAATTATTTGTCTAGATCTGTAGTCTTTAACACTGGTGCATGTGTCAACAACTGCTTGAGCTACTCAAAACTGGCCTCATACTCCTCTGTCCATTCAAACTTCTTACCTTTTCTCTGCAATGATATGATACGATATACAATGTGTAAGAAGTTCCTAATGAACCTCCTGTAGTAACCTGCCAATCCCATGAATGATCTCAACTCGTCCACATTCTTAGGAGCTTCCCACTCCATGATGGCCCTTATCTTTTTTGGATCTACTGTTATGCCTTTCTTGGAAACACCATGTCCCAAGTAATGCACCTTTGTCTAAAATAAGTTTCACTTGCTAAGCTTGGCATACAATTGATGCTCTCTTAGCAATCTCAACACTATTGCTAAATGCTCAACATGCTCTTCCTCATTCTTAGAGTATATCTAGATGTCATCAATTAATACAATAACAAACTTCTCCAAAGAAGGACACAACACACTATTCATCAAACACATAAATGTAGTTGGGGCATTAGTCAAACCGAATGGAAATACAACAAACACACAATGCATATACTTGGTCCTGAACGTAGTCTTGTAGATATCCTCTTCCTTGATGCATACCTAATGGTATTCAGATCTCAAGCCGATCTTGGAGAACACTAATGCTCCCTTCAACCGATCAAAAAAATCATCAACCCTTGACAATGGGTACCTATTCTTGATCGTTATCTTATTTAGATACCTGTAATCAATGCACAATATGAGAGTACTATCTTTCTTCTTTACGAACAACACTGGTGCACCCCAAGGTCATACACTTGGTCTAATGTATCCCTTATCAAGCATCTCCTTTAATTGCAATTTCAACTCTACTAACTCTGGAGTGCTCATCCTGTAAGGTACTTTCGATGTTGGTGTTTCCCTTGGCACCAACTCAATAGAGAAATATATTTCCCTGTGAGGAGGTAACTCTGGAATCTCTGCTGGAAACACATCTTGATACTTCTGCAATACATGATACCTCTTGAAGATTTTTGCATCCTCAACATCTTTACCCTTTTCACTAGATATATGCACTGCAAACATCACACAACCTTTTCTGCAACTACGCTTAGCCTTCATAGTGGTAACCATCCTCACTGATGTAGGTTTCTTCTTTCCCTACAATATTTTCTTTTCCCCATTATCATCCACACACTCAATAGCCTTGTTGAAGTAATCCACTTTGGTCCTATGAAGGTACAACCAATCCATACCCAAAATCCTACTATACGATCACAATGGTAGTACATTCAAATGTGTTGTTGTAGGCATACCATTCAACTCAAATGCATAAGCTCTTACCTAATGGTGAACTCTCTTCTATGTAACTATAGCCAACTATACCAACCAAGATTCTGCATGCACTTATTTTCTCAAATCACACTTATCCACCAGGTCAGGATTAATATAACTATAATTAGATCCAGGATCAATCAAAATAGAAACAACTTGATCACAAAGCTTACCGTCCATCTCGATGATAGATGCTTGATGATTCACCTACCTATTGTCCATAACTGTGTAAATCCGAGGAACGTTGTGACCAACATCACCAACTATATCCACCTCTTGAGCACTATATATTTGGGGTCTACCACCCTGATACTCCGACAATCCCTCTTATGATGATCCTTGCCAGATATCCAACACTGCAATGATGCTCTACCATTGCCTCTAGTTTGTTGCTTTCCACTTCCCTTCTCAATTGTATTGAACTTCTTGTAAGGGACTACATTTTATTTTTCACTTGCATCTTCTCCTCCTTGAGGTAAGGCATGTATCTCAACAGCTCCAAGAACCTACTAGTATACTCATCATCTATCATGGAACCCATCGCAACTCATAAAACTCCTTAGCTCTATCATCATAGTACCTTTCCGACAAATACTTCTTCTTAAAGAGCCTTTCAAACTCATTCTGAGTCAATTTGTCTTCCTGACTGCCTTTAACTTTCTTCACATCTTCCCACTAGATATTTGATTTCCCTTTAAGACTGAAAGTGGCTATCTTTGCTTTCATGTTCTCTAAAAAATTGTGTAATCTGAAGAACTTCCTCATACCAAGCAATCATACCTCTACATCATGTGATTTGTACATCTCTCCATCAAATGTAGGTGGATTTGCTTTCTTAAACTCATCTGATAAATGTCCCTTGTCACTCCTCTTGTAAGGGTGATAACGATGATGATCATAATGCCTGTCAGAACCAGAACTATAATAGTACCTATGTCTATCACCCCTCCCATCTGAAGTATCCAAGGATGATCCAGATTTAAATAGGAACGCAACAAATTACAGAGATAACCATATACACAAAGATGCAGTGGAATTAATACTTCATTTCATTAATGTAAAATACTGAAATATGCTTACAAACAACAATGGAAATAAACCAGTTCGAGCGCAGGGGAGGAGGACCTCCGCAAACTGAAGAAATTAAGCCGGAACACTGGGAAAAAGAGGAACAAGCGGGCAAAAATGGAGGAGATATATGACTTGGAATGGGACAGTCGACCGCAGATAAGGAAAGCGAATGAGGGAAAGGCAGAACTGTGGAGGATACACGATCAGCAAAGGTTGACATCAAAGATAAGAAAATCAGAGGTAGAGAAGAGGATGAATGCATGGGATCACCCTCCAGTGTTATTGGACAGGGAAGCAGGGTAAGGGAATGTAATGCAGGCGATGCAGCACGAGGAAGGGCTCGCAGAGGGAGAGGAGGACGTCGTCAAGCGGGTAATCAGGAACAGGGATGCCCCCAACCGGCAGGAAACAAACGTGGTAGGAGAATGATGAAGTGCCAGGTGCAGTATGCAGAGAGGGCATATAGTAAGGATACACACGCCGATATCAGGAGGATAATTCAACATTTGGAGGAGGAGGCGACCCAGGAGCAGTCAGAATCTGAAATGGAGGACTGCGAGTATCTGCTGCTAGACCCCGGAAACACGAGAGGACGTATGTCTCTGTACAAACAGGCCCTCCATGTGTATTGGGTAATGAAGCGACTGTTAGAAAAAGCCATGGAACGGGTGGCAATGGAGATGGCAGAACTAGCCCAAGGCATTACAAATCTAAAGAAAGAGATGAATAACCTTCAGATAACCCTTATGATGCAGGATGGCAAGCTTGACGAGATACAAAAGTAGCTAAAGAAGCTTACTCAGGAAGCAAAAGAGGAGAAGCACCAGCCGAGCCAATGGAAGACTGATCTCTTAAGATATGTTTATTATCTCCTTAGTTAGGAAGCTGGAAAGCATGCTACCCTTTGTTATAGTTTATAATGCAGTTAGCAAACAATGTTAGTTTCTTTGAACGGATAGGTTATGTAGCATGGATAAATAGACTAAGTAAATTTTGTTTTTGGATGGCTATTAAAAACTTCAGATGGCCAACAGACCCTGTTTCCCTTCGGGGCGGGTTGAGGCCATTGTATGTATGTACATGCTTTAACTCGTTCTAATATAAATTGTTCCATCTTAGCCCACAAAAAAAACAATGGAAATAAACCAGCTAGGGCGATGGTAGCTTATCTTTGAGGAGAGATGTGGTGGCTACATGCCTCTGAACTATGTTTTTTTTTTCTCAGTAAATACTAAGTCTATTAAAAGAAGGTAAAAATACATTTACAAGGAGGTCGAGACCTCAAAACAAAGCTGAGAATGTCCATCAACATATTTTGACTATCCCATGAATGGGAAAACCAGATACAACATTCCAAAGCACCAGAGATTGAGAATTGTGCATGCTGGAAAACCATAAAAAGATAAGAAGGAAAACAACAATTAGGCTATCTATACTAACCAGATGCCCAGAGGCGAAACAACTGCATAGCCGAAGACCTTATGCAAAAAGACATTGTCAAAACCAGATAAACATAGACATAAGCAACGACCTGGAGAACAGAGAGAAAAAACAGGGGAAGCAATTATGGCACAGGAGGCATCAAACATCCGAGCCATGGTCCTTAAGTTCCTCCACTACCAGGCATGCAGAGCCCAAATAGACCTCGTCAGCTATGGTCTCGACCTTCAAACTGCTACCATCAGGAATAGCCACCGAACGCCGGATGCCAAAGGGGTGACATGCCTGATCAACAGAGCCCAAGACGCCCTGGAGGGTGCCGTCAGGTTGCTTGATGTCCTCAGGCATACCTTTCTCTGCCTGCACATTATCAGAATTGAAAACATTGCCCACGTCTTCATCGCTTTGCTTGCCACCCTGAGACAGTGACGCCGAAGTATGCACAGGGGCGCTGGATTGAGCTTCTTCCTCTGCAAAGATGACAATGATACTAGCTGAGAGGATGGGCTTGTTAAGACGACTGTGAAATTTGAAATGGGTGGTTTGGAAGGTGCTATGCAAGAAGGGCCTACCACCAGGATAGTTCGATTGAGGAATTTCTGAGGGAGGGGAAGCAGGCGCCATGGGGATAACAGGCGACGGAGCAGGCTGAGATCTCCCACAACCTCCACGCCTACCACCATCACGACATCGACCACGTTCACGCACCATAATCCAAAAACAGAGACAGCGAGCAGGGGAATTGAAACAGACGGACACGAAGCGGGAGCCGAAGTAAAGGGGCCACTCACAATTTGGGGAACAGAGATTCAAGGCAGCCTCTAAAACGTTGCAAGGATACAGAGACTGATGCGAGCAACTGTAGGGAGGCCAGGGGAAAATGAGGGATGAGAGAGCCAACATCTCCATATTAAAACTTTTCGATGAAGTTTCTCGATCGACCGGAGCAGTTAATGCAGAATGCGAAGTGAGCCACAAGTACCCAGAGCGAGCTTGCTTGAGTCGAGGCGAGGCATGAAGAAATGTGTGATCCTGTCACTTGTGGGACTAGACGCCGGCGCAATAAATCCTATCCATAAATGTGGCAATCAAACACCCGCATCCAGGTGTGTTTCTCTAACCTGTGGCATTTCATTCTTCACCATAGTGTTGTAATCCAATAATTGGGAGTCAGAGACAAGGCCGGTGAATGATCCTGTATGAATTTCCAGCCCACATTCCACTCCAAGATTTGCAAGAAAGTCCGCCACTTTATTTCCTTCTCGGCGAGTATGCTTAATAGAGATAGCCCTATGACTGGAAAGCCAAATATCAATGAGCTCAAGCCTTTTCGCCATTCTCCAACTGTTGCTTACCTTGCGCGAGGGGGAACCTTGCATGATTTTGGAGACCATATTTGTGATGATCTCAGAATCCCCTTCTATGATAAGTGGAAAAAATCCTTTGTCATGAGCTAAGATAAGACCTTGCCACAAACCATCCAATTCCGCCGAGTTGTTGGTATCCCATCCTTTTGAACCAAAGTAAGTTAGAAGAGGAGTTCCCTGATGGTCTCTGAAGATTCCTCCAAATCCTGAATTTCCGGGATTGCCTTTTGAGGCTCCATCGAAGTTTAGCTGTATCATATGATTGGGAGGAGGGAGCCACTTTCTAGGCAAACAGCTTGACGAAGGCACTTTTCCTCTGGAATTGAGCTCTAGAAACCATTGAATATTCCAATTCGCCCAGATGGATTGTTCCTGCGGCAAAGAAGGAAGATCATCCTGAGACCAAGAATGGAGAGAAAGGGATTCTCTAATATTTTGGCAGATAATGGACCAGAGATTCTCCATAGGCATAGATTGATCCTTGAATATCCTGCGATTTCTTTCTTTCCATAAGTTCCACATAAGGAAGCCTAGAATGAGCTTCCATAAGAATAGAAGTTTGCTTTGATATGGTGTCTGGTCCCAATTGCGAACAGTAGCTACGATATATCCAATAATTCTGCCCTCCTTTTGACATCGAAAGCTAACTTTTTGCCAAAGCTTGCGCGCCATATGACAAGATTGCATAAGATGCTTGATGGATTCCTCTTCTTGCCTGCAGTTGGGGCATATGGAGGGCCCATAATAATTTCTTTTTTTCTGAGGTTATCCCGAGAGGATCTTGTTTTGACATAGGAGCTAGAGAAAGGTAGAGACTTTCGGCCAGTTGGAATGGTCCCACACTTTGCTCCATAGCACATCTTTTACTATATGCTGCCTGATAATTATATGATAAGCTTCCTTTGTGGTGAAGGTACCTTTTTCTTCATATCCCACCTGAGGATGTCCATTTCCTCTGAACAATGTATTTTTCTTTTTAGTAATTCTGAAGTGAGGGATTGTTGAGCCTGTTATGTTCCATGTTTTAATATCTGGTCCGCTTTAATCCATCGCCTATAGTCCTGAGTGGAGGAGCTACTCCATAAATTTCTGACCCTGTCGTATTCTTGCAAGTCCTGCTCTGACAGTTGCAGATGATAAAGAAGGTCCTTAAGCTTTGGCAGCTGCTACCAGGAGTCCTCCCAGAACCTAGCTGTGATTCCATTCTTAACTTCCCAAAAGCTATGCTGCTGAATTAGATTCCTGTGTTGCTTGGCCGAATTCCAGATTAGGGAGCCCATGCTGACTTCTGACATACGAATTCGTTCTTCTAATGGGCAGTTGCTAGCATATTTGGCAGTCCATAGAGAAGCCCGGGGGGTGAATGGCTCCGAAATCCATCTCCACCAAATTCTAGCTCCCATAACTTCGTTGCTATGAGATGGATCCCTCAAACCAATGCCACCAACGCATTTCAGAAGGCATACTTTGTCCCATTTGACAAGAGCCCATTTATGGGTAGGACCAGAGCTTCCCCGTAAGAAAGAATGCTGGAGTTTCTTGATTTCTTTAAGAACCCATTTGGGAGCAGCCAGAATAGAAAAGAGGTAGAGTGGCATGGAGTGAAGAACAACTTTTATGAGGACTAATCTACTCGCCATGTTAAGAGCCCTGTGAGTCCAAAGGAATAGGCGAGCCTCCAACTTTTCTAAAAGGATTTTCGAAGAAGAGTGCTTAAGAGCCGAGGCTGTCAGAGGCACTCCTAAATATTTGGAGGGGAGAGTAGCAAGGGTGAAGCCAAGAATACGCTTAATAGCTGCTTAGGTATCTATAGGAGTGTTGAAAAAGAAAACTTGAGAATTAGCTTTATTAATTTTGGCTCCAGAGGCATCTGAGAAGTCCAATAGCAAGGATTTGAGTTGATGAGCTTCCTGAACAGACGGATGACCAAAAAACATATTGTCATCAACAAATTGTTGGTAACAGAAGGGAGGGGTATTGTGAAAGGATAGGCCTTTGAGGAGCTGAGATTGCAAGGCATTTTTGATGTTGCGGCCCAATCCTTCTGCCATAACAATGAAGAGGAAGGGAGATAGAGGATCTCCTTGCCTAATTCCCCAAGAAGGATGAAAGGTGGATGAGGGAATACCATTAATTAACACAGAAAAGAAAGAGGAAGATAACAGACTCATTACCCATCTAACCCATGAAGGAGCAAAACCAAAAGCTGTTAAATTATTTTTGATGTATATCCAACTTAGGTTGTCAAAAGCCTTGGATAAATCTATTTTGAGGAGCATACCCAGCTTCTTGGATTGCTTCAACGGGTGGATTATTTCATGAGTGAGGATAATGCCATCCGTTATCTGTCGGCCTTCAACATATCCAGATTGCTTGGGCGAGATGATGAGAGGAAGCAACAGTTTCAGCTTGGATGCAATGATTTTAGAGACAATCTTATATATTATATTGCACAGAGCGATAGGTCTATACCTATCAAGAGTGCTTGGCTCAGCCTCCTTGGGAATCAGCGCAATGAAAGTGGCATTCAAACCAAGGAACATCCATCTCAATGTACATGATTCCTCCACAACTTGCCACACCTCCATTTTGATCAGATCCCAAAAATTGTGAAAAAAAATTGATGTAAATCCATCCGGACCTGGTGCTTTCCCAACTTTCAGTTGGTGCACTGCCTCTTCAACCTCCTGAAGGTCTACAGGTTTGAGAAGGAGTTGATTATGCTCCTCGGAGATTAATTTGGGAATGTTCCGCATAATTTTTTCAATAGCCATCAATCTATCAGTATTTGGCTCTTGACGTGCGTGCTTGAAATAATTTAGGAATTCACTTTCAATTTCTTCATGGGTTTCCACCTTTACCCCTTGCCCATTTTTTATGTGGGATATGTTATTATTTATTCTGCGTTGAACGTGTAGAAATTTTGAATAATTTAACACATATTCAACAGAGATTATCCTGATCATGTACTATTGCGGAAAACATACACAATACATAAGCTCCTCTACGTTGATCATCAATATAGCAGCATCAATAACAATAAAACATCAAGAGCATCCACACATTAACACAGTATGTATCCCGGGGAAAGCATCTCGCTAAAAACCCCAACTATCTGTATATTAATGATTGAGTCATGTAACATTACAAAGTACAATGCCTATCACAAGCAATCTAGTACCAGCTCCACCTGTTACACACAATACAGCTCAGATCTGAATCAATCCCTGGCTCAAAATCTCTTCCGCTGCTTGCCTGCCTCCGCTGCTCAATCCTGCAAGAAGAACTGATGATAATACCAAGGTAGCCACGTCTTTCCTTGGCTAAATCAAGTATTTCTAAGCTACAATACGTGCAAACTCATTGGCATACTCAATCCCTTGATTGTGCAAGATCTTGTGCACAACTATAGTCACAACTGATAGCAATCTGATTCTCTAACACCTGTCCCTGCTGAACTGAACATGCACTGACATGCAACTGAGTTAACTGATGTATTCATTAGTTGTATTATGAGTTAATAACTTGTGAATTAATTAATAACTAATTCACCCAACTCATCTCTAGTCTATTTGCCAGTTAGACTAAATACAACCAGTTTAACAAAGCTAAACTGAACACAATTCCATTAACTGCACCTCCAGTCCACTAATCTCAACTCACTTGAGTTCTAACTGAAGTCATGCATGCAAATATTCAACTAACCCATAAGAACCACGTATTTCCTTCATGCAATTGCATGTGCCACATCCGTAGCTTGGACTGAAGTGCTTCAAGAGAATAAGATTAAGTTTATAGTCCAAATATTATTGTGAGATAATAATATTTGACTTTTCTATTTTTGACAGCCAGTCTAAAAATAGACTTGATCACTCACACTGTGATCACTCACACTTTCATCAAAAATAGAAGTCCATCTATTTTTCCAACTTGATCAATCATCCATAAACAGCAACCTGCAATCCATAGACATGATCCATATGTCTAAAAATAGATATAGTCTAAAAATAGACTTGCGCCAAAAATAGCCTGCGGGCCCACTTAGTGAAGGGGACTCTTTTCACTAAGCTCCATCATCTTGTTGCAATCTCAACACTCCCTCTCGACAAGATATGGATTATCAGCAACCCCTATCTTGCCTCGGTGGTACTCGAATTTGCTCATGGTGAGAGCCTTCGTCAGAATATCGGCATCCTGATCCTCCGTTGGAATGTACGAAAGTAACATGATCCTCCGCTGCACACAATCTCTGATATGATGGTACCTGATGCCCTTGCTGCCATATACTCGGCCTCTTGAGCTCCCTGCCCAATCTGCATTCATGAAGCCACACAGCTTCACCTCATCCTCCTGTCTGTACCACAAACCATATCCTAATGTGCCTCTC
>APFE031410032.1:56017-70872 GCA_000404065.3 Pinus taeda | reverse complement strand
ACTCACTTGAGTTCTAACTGAAGTCCTGCATGCAAATATTAGTCATCCCATAGGTAACCACGTATTTTCTTCTGGGATCTGCATGTACCACATCCGTAGCTCATCCTAAAGTGCTCCAAGAGAATAAGACAAAGTTTATAGTCTAAATATTATTATGAGATAATAATATTTGACTTTTCTATATTTAGACTGAGCAGTCACTCCGCTATGATCTAAAAATAGAAGTCCCTCTATTTTTCCCAATTTGACCAATCATCCATAAACAACAACCTGCAATCCATAGACATGATCCATATGTCTAAAAATAGACATAGTCCAAAAAAAGACTTGCGCCAAAAATAGCCTGTGGGCCCACTTAGTGAAGGCGACTCCTTTCCACTAAGCTCCATCATCTTGTTGCATTCTCAACAAGCATTTCTTATTGCACACTTTTCAATAGAACGGTAGTTCTATGAAAGAATTTAGTATTTTTTTCTCCATCCTTAAGCCATTTTATTCGAGATTTCTGCCTCCATAGAGTTTCTTCCTGTTTTTTTCCTTTCTAAGATCTGTGATTCAAGAATTTTTTCCTGTTTTGACAGGTCCTCCGATCGTCCTTCAGTTATAATCCTCTGCTGCAAAATTTTCATTTCTTCATTGAGGGCATGCTGAGCTTGGAAGATATTATCAAAAGAAGTGTAGTTCCAGTGTTTGATCTTGCTTTGAGATGCTTGAGCTTCTGCTGAAATTGAAACATCTTGGAGCCGCTAGGTGGAGAAAAGTTGTTCCATTCTGAGTTGATAAGGTTGTTAAAGTCCGGATGAGACAACCAGAAGGCCTCAAAATGAAAAGGTCTTCTAACATTATGACCAGGGCGATTCCATTAGAGGGAAATTGGCCAATGATCAGATCCTGAGATCGACAAGATGGAAGCAACAAATTCCCCTCCCATATGAATTGCGTTGTCTGATAGAAGGAATCTGTCCAGACGAGAAGCAATCTGATGTGGCCCTTCTCTTTTGTTATTCTAGGTATACAGACCATTGTTGGTGGGAATGTCAATGAGCCAATTGTTTTGAATAAAGTCTTTTAGGTGACTCCCTTCTCTGTTTCTTCTGTTCCTTCCTCCCCTTTTTTCTTCCAACTTGGCAATCATGTTGAAGTCGCCCCCAGATATCCATAGAGGGTGCGTCCTATTCTTGTTGATTTCTGACATGGTGTCTAACATTTCTATTTTCTGCGCAGTTTCCTGAGGAAAATACACATCAGTTATATGCCTAAAAATGTTGGTTCCATTGATGTGAAAGCTAGCTTGGATGAAGTTCTTATTTGCATGTATGTTGTCAAGTGTAATAGTGTGTGCGTCCCATAGAATTGCGAGACTTCCAGACGCCCCATAAGCATCCACATCAGTTATAATACCTCCTGGCCAGGCTTTCGCTGCAATTTTTTCCAGAGAAATTGAGTTGCATTTGGTTTCTTACAAGAATAGGAGTTGAGGCTTTTCTTGCATGAGCATGTTCTTGAGTAGTCTACCTTTCCTTGGGCTGTTGAGCCCTTTGATGTTCCAAGATATCAACTTCATTGAGAAGTATTAGGGGTGGTGTTGAAATACTTTGTTAGTTTGGAGTATCTGCCTGACTCCACTAACATTTCTCCTATTCTGATAGTTCGTTGGAGATCTGTTTTCCTCCCACGCTTTTTGTTGTCTTTGGCAATAAATTTTCCATCCCAAGGACTTCCAATCTGAACTCCCAGTGAGTGATGCCTTTGAGCTCGAGATAGGACTTCCACCAAGTTGTCTACTTGTCGATCTGGGATTTTGTCAAAGTTCCTTGTTTTAAATGCCTGATCTAGGCCCAAGATATCAAGTTATCCAATGTCTATGCTCTCTAGTTCTTCCTCCATGTGCTGGGATTCTTGTAACTCGTCAGATGTTTCTGCTACTATTCTGGAATCTAATGTTAGATTGTCAACCTCCATTCCTTGTGAGATCCCTGCATGAGTCTTGAGCTGGGAAGGGGAGAAGGTATTTTTAGGCAACAGATCTTCTAAGGACGATGAGAGATCTAAGTGCGCTGCCTGTTTATCTTTCTTTTTCTCCTTTTCAGGATGAGAGGGGATATCGGGGACTGGATCATTATCTCGGGCTAAAACTTCAAAGCTATTGCTGGTGGTAGGCTTGGAAGAACTGGCTGGAGGCATCTTGGGGTTGGTTGCCGATTTCTTGTGGTTTCTTCTGCGGCTGGCCACTTTGGTGAATCCATCAGACTCAGGCTTATCCGAGGGTGTTTGGGAAGAGGGTTTTTGATTTAAAGGATAATCTCTAAATAAATGGCCTAGATCATGACATCTTCTGCATCAAAATGGCACATGTTCATAATCAATCAATTGAACCCATTCAATATCATCATGGAATAAGCTTACCGCATCCGGAAGTGCTTGATTGAGGTGCATGTAGACGCAAATCCTAGCATAGGAGGTGTATCTGCTAATTTTTGTTTCCTCGACCACTTTGATGAACTCGCACAGCACGTTGCCAATTTCTTGTAATGAGTTTTCTTCCTAATATTCCACAGGAAGCGAGTAGAGTCTTATCCAAACTAGAGCCCAGCTGAGATCCTCCTTGTCAGGGTTGAAGCGTTCTACCCAGCCTCTGAGATACAAACCTGCCGCATTGAAGAAGTATGGTCCTCCGTCTAGAACCCTGTTCCGATCCTCTAAGCAGTTGAAAATGTCTGTAAAGAACCCTCTGGGCCCTAGTTGCAGAGTAATGTGACCTTTTGGATGCCATTTTGAGGCAATCCAGCCACATAGCGCTTTCTCAGTTGGCCAAAGACCTATGAACTTCCCTATTAGCGCATGATCCTTCATAAATTGTATTCTGGCATTGATTCGATGGCTTGGAAATTCCACTTTCGGGCGCTCAGAAGCCACTGGCTTGCATGTGCTCGAGCTAACTTTGGGCTGATCCTGTTTACTCTGTGCCCTTTCCTGTTGGTAGCTTGGATCCTTACTGTAATCCATCCGCGCTTCTGTTTTGTCTCTTTCCTCATTCTTGTGCATATTGCCGTCGTCCTTTGGGGGAGACGCAGTGTCCTCCCCCTGAGGGGGAATCTTGGAGCCTGTGATTTCCCTACCGGAAACGAATAGCTGTGGACCTGTTGATACTGTTAAGGCTGCGAAGGTCAGATTAGCTCTACCATAGCAAAGTTTACAGAAACCCTAGTGGGTGGAAACGCTGCATGCTCTCATCTCCAATCAATAAAGAAGATGCCCGCCTCTGAACTATGTTACAATGAGGCTCGAAGGCCTATTTATTGTTGAGAAACAATGAAAAACCCTTCACATCCCAAAACCTAACCCTAGAAGATGAAACGCCAAATTGTGGGCCCCGTTTGGGTAAATTGGTACATCAATTTCCCGGGGTCGTAACTTTGGCATACGATCTCTGTTTGATGCATACAATAGCTCGTTAGAAAGATCTATCCTAGCACCACCACTTTGGGAAGGGAAACATGGTCCATGGACCATGGACCATGTTGCCCCTAGATTTCCCCAAAAAACGTCGTTTAGGGGCTCAAAACGGCTTCGGAAGTTCAGGACCCAAAACACTGCTAAAAATAGTAAAATGTGCTACAATTTAGAAAACTAAAAAAACTGAAAGAGACAGTTGTGGGGTTCCAAATGGGATAGGTGGGTGGCCACCAACATCCACCTGGATCAAAGGACCTGCCATCTCTGATTGTGTCCTCTCCATCAAACCTATACTCACCATGAGACCTACTTCCACATTCCCCATTAGTTTTGTCCTCCTGCTCATGGTTGATCCGAAGTGGTCCAGCTACAATTCTGACAAAATCTGAAGTATCACTACATTTACATTTGCTTGTTTCTCTAGTGCCTGTATTATTATGTCATTGTTTGCCTTACAACTCCTTATTTCTGCCTTTAAGCTTCTCAGTGTCTCTGCCAAATTAGAAGAGTTCCCAAGAACACGTAGCTCATTTGATCCATATGAAGAGTCTTAAGAACTGTAGTCTACCATCTTTCTAGTCATCTTTAATATTCTTCTTGCAAGGTATATCATGTCAGCTAAACCAAATCACAATAAACCAATGTACCTTAATATAATTCGAGGAGGATACCTTGTTTGCAAGATCAACAAATCAACGTGATACATGTATAACATAGTCATGACAACATATAGAAGTATAACACATAGTATGTAACCATATATCCATCATTATAACTAGAGTATAGTTGTCAATGCATGACCAAATCAACTATACATATCATGACCTTATGCATGACAACAACAACAGCTTCCTTCACAAAGCGACATCACTACAACAATGATCAACACCATGCATATGTAACAAGCACACAGACCACGAGGATGATTAACACACGTGCAATCGACATGAATGCATGACCAACACACAACCCATCCTGTCCGAGGGGTGAACCATGCTCTGATACCACTCTGTAACACCCTCCTCCCACATCTCCCCAAGTAACTGACCAACCAGGATTAACATGTGACTAGAAGTTACTAATGATATGATTCGACCTCATAAGTCACCTTAAGGAACTGGAATCGACGAAAACACACCATATAAACCTTCCACATTAGCAACAAGACTCTCAAGAACCATCCCAACCTCTCAGGTACCAACCCCTGAGTCCCACTGAGTTTTTAGACCGATTAACCCTCGGATGCTCCCATGATATGGGCATGCTAGCATCGAGAGCACAACATGGTATGCCAATGTCCAGGGACTTTTCTGCTCAGTGTTGTGCCAGTGTCCCTGGAATTTGAGCCACCTTTTCAGGCCCAGAGCCCAGGTCACTGCCTAGAATTAAATGACACTTTCATAACCCATGATTTATGTAATAACGAGTCTTACAAATCAAAAACTAACTCTAGAATAGGCCTGACCATCCCCAACTGGGACTTGCATTTTGTCAAACACTTGGCATCAATGCAATCTATAGGAAATGAATATAAGACAGAGCATAAAGGGTCGATAACTCATATGAGACTTGACAAGAAGGATCATCACCCTCTTCCCCTAACTTTTTTGACATCAATTAGGTTTTTCACCCATTATCCTTTTAGTTACAAGTAAATACATGAAATAACCACGACAATAACCAGTCATATAACTAGCATTAAACCATGAAAATAATAATGAGATAACAACCATTAAATCCACATATTAACAAGTACAAATCAAGAGAACTTAGCTTTTATTAAACATATGCAAATCTGACCAAGTTCGAGACTTCCACGTACCACTCGACCGTAAACATGGTTGAACCAAATCTTTATTTTAGCTAGTCACCCCCGTGCCATATTCCAATCATGAATGTGGGATCTGATGGATAAACCAATCCAAAAAAAACTAAGGGAATCCAGAGGTTAAACCACATCCACCCTCACCTAACCATGATCTCACCAAAACCGACATCGAGAACACAAAACCAAATCGAGCTAGGAATGCCTCTGGACTCCATCACTATCCTTGAGGAATTTTTTTATCTCCTTATCTCTCAGGCTTTATTGTAATCCACGTCGGATCACTAGGCCCTAAACCGAGACAACAGTCTCTTAAGCTTTACCGCAATCCACACCAGATCACTAGGCCCTAAATTGAGAATCCACCCTCAAGCTTTCCCGTGTATCCCGCCAAAATCGGTCAAGGGATTCCTAGGCCTTTGAGATTTTCCTAAGATCACCTTTGCCCTAGATTCCAAAACCATCTGACAATTCCAAAGCTCAAAACCAAGAAAACAATCCCATCACACCATGGCTATTCAGAAAAGGAAAGGCTAGGCTGAAAACAATTGTCATAACTTGACAAAACCATGCCACCGACAACAAGAGAACCATACACCAACATGTAAAGCTATGCATGTCAAAACCAGCTAGGAAATCACACATGCAATATGTTACCTACAAGTATTCATGCTGAAGTTGCTTGATCCTCCTCTTCCTTGCTTGATCCTTGCTTTCCTTCCTTTCCTTTTGCTTACTTTTCCTTGCTTGCTCCAAGGCTATAGTGCTCTAAGAAAACTCAAGTGTCCAACAGTGTGTGTGAGAGAGAGAATAATGAGAGAGCTCCAAAACTAAACTGACAAAAGGTTACAAAATGATACTCATAATCCTTTTTATCAATTAGGTCTCTATTTTCTTCATTTTCCATTATTTTCCTTCAATTTCCTCCTCACATGCAACACGTGATCCTTCACCTCCTTTTTCTCCTATTTTCCTTTATTTTCATAAATAAATGTGCCAAAAATGCCTTTTTACCTTTTTAATGCCTTTTCCTTTGTCAATTTCCTTTAGCCACAAACACATCTAGTGATGCCCACTAGGATATCTTTGCCCAACATTCATCTTGGAATAAGTGTCCCTTAACCGTGGTCTTATTTTGCCTTTATTAACTTTTATTACATGAAATTTTAATGAGGGGTTGCTAAATTATTTTTCTTTTTTCGATTTGGGTTTTCTGAGGTAAAAATAATGTTGTTGTTCCTATATTGTAATGTTTTATTTTCTCTTGCAATTTTATTCCTAACAACAAATATTAGAGCTATGGTTGTGAGCCAGGAACTAACACTTATTTGTGGAGAGTGCCCTTATGGATATGTATGCCAAGTTTGACAACTTGGAGGATCCACACAAGTTTTTGATGGAATGCCTCAATGAGATGATGTATCATGGATTGTTATGATTGTAAAGTATTAACATAATGGGTTTGTCGAAAGAGTTCATGAGACTTTATGGAGCAACAACAAGAGAAGTGTTGGTAAAAGAAGTAACAGACATGGTGAGTGCATTCTCATGGAGTCATGGAGGCAATAGAAATACTTGATATGTATCTAAGTGTATTTATAATGGAGTTGAATTTTTTTACTTATATGTAAATGGACATGTGGCTACAAGAACTAGTTAGGTATGTGTACCCTTAGCAAATTACCAATAAAATCTAGAGGTATACCTAGGCATTAATGGGGCATGTTAGAGTCATGGATACCTATTTATAAATTTTGAGGGGGATGGGACTTGGATAATTACTCCAAGTCAATTGTAAAGGGGGAGATTTTAGGTTAACCTTGACTTGGTAAATGACTCATTATGTTAAGGTCAACAATGGTGGATTTCACGAACATGTTTTTAGTAGCTCATGGTTTATGCACATTGGTTTTTTTTAATGTAATGAAGTCTTTAAATAGGTTTGGGATACTCCATTAATAGGGCATAAAGTTGAGCAACGATAGCTCACTTGAGTGACTTTTCCATATTTGGTCAAAGATATCAATAAATCTAATCACGTTGGTTTTTCTTCAACAATAACAACACACATAAATCATTTACGCAAACTTGCCTTGCAAAACCCAAATTCAATAAACCAACATCGATAAATCTATTAACAACCTTGACCAAACCTTGCCAAGCCGAACAAGAGTCTTCACTACTCACCTTTAAGTCCATTGCAATGGAATATATCAAGCCTTTTAAAGGCTTCATTAAATGCAACCCATGGACAAACAAAAACCACCATTATTGACCTTACAAATTGACTCATTCACCAAGATAAGATTAACCTTACATTCCCCACTTTAAACATGACCTGAGATAATTACCCACGTCCTACCCCTCTCAAAGTTTATAACTAGTAATATGGACTAGATCATTATATTGTTCATCATCCATCTCGATGCTTTTAGAGTGGAAAAAGGCAGAGGCATCAACTCACATGACCATTTTTACCAACGGGACCCAGTTTGGCAAAATGATGTTTGAAACATTTCGGGAGCATTTTGAGGCATCAAACAACATTTTTGGATTAAAAATTTGTCACTTTGGTGTAGCATTTTTTTGCCTATTCTACATAAAGAGATCTTTCCAACAACGCAAAAATCATATCAATAAAATATGTATGTGAAAGTTATGCCACTTAGAAGTTGACCTTCTCGTTTTCATCACCATAATTCGAGAGGATGCCATGTTTATAACAACCCTCGTGAAAATTTCATGTAAATAAAGTTAATAAAGGAAAAATAATAACCATGATCATGGGATACTTATTCCAAGCTGAATTTTGGGCAAAACATCCTAGCGTGGGTGTTCATTTGGTTTATTATGGTTAAGGAAATTGGAAAAGGCAATAGCAAAGGCTTTGGAAAGGCATGAGGCATTAATTTCCATTTTATTTATGAAAATAATGGAAATTAGGAGAAAAGGAAGGTGAAAGGTCATAGGTTGCATGTGAGGAGGAAAATGAAGGAAATAATGGAAAATGAAGAAAACATAGGCCTCATTAATAAAAAGGCTTATGAGGATTAGTTTGTAACATTTTGCCAGTTTAGTTTTGGAGCTCTCCCTTTATTCTATTTCTCATGCACTCTTGGACACTTAGAGTTTTCTTGGAGTACTTCAACATTAGATTAAGAAAAGCAAAGAAGGAAAAGTGAAAGAAAAAATCAATCAAGGAAGAGCAGGATCAAGCAGCTATAGCAGGATTATTTGCAGGTATCAATTTGCATGTGTGATTTCCCTGCTAGTTTTTAGCATGCATTGTTATGCATGTGTGTTATTGGTTCTCTTGTTGTCATTGGCATGGGTTTTGCTAGGTGTGACAATGTTCTTCAGCCTTTCCTTTCCATTTCTGAATAGCCATGGTGTGATGGGGTTCTCATGTTTTGGTTGAGCTAGATTGTCTGATGGATTTGAAATTGATTGAGGTGGTCTCTGAAAGAAAGAACACATGGCCTAATGATACCTGAATCAAAGTGTGGATTGTGGTAAATACTTTTCCCAGTAACCCTTGAACTAGATTGTGGGTTGTAGTAAAGCTGAATTTTGTGTTACCTGGGTGGGCCTAGGACTCCTTGACCGGTGAATGGCAGGATATACGGTAAAGCCTAGAGGTGGGTACCCTCAATCAGGCCTAGGAATCCTTGACCAGTGAATGGCAAGATATATTGTAAAGCCTAGATGTTGGAGTCTCGAGTAGGGCCTAGTGATCCGGTGGGAATTGTGTTAAAGCCTACAGACTAGGAGACAGGCAAATTCCTCACGGTGTAGGTGGAGAAATTTGATGGCATCCTTGCTTGTTTAGGTCCTAGTGATCTGTTGGGGATTGCGGTAAATCCTAGTTCTATTGATGAGGGTGAGGTGGTGTAGCCTCAGGAAGACTTGGTTGATTTTGATTATGAGTCCCACGTTCATGCTTGGAATATGCCACATGGGTGATTGGCTGAAAGAAAGATTTGGTTCAGCCAATATATGGTCGGGTGGTTCATGGAAGCCCCATACCTAGTTGGCTTATGCATTGATTAATAAGATTTCATTCTCCTTGGTATTTCATGGGTAAATGTAATGGTTTATATGTGGATTTTACGACTGTTGTATCCTTGTTATTTTTGTTGTTTATATGTTGGTTATGAGTATGTTTTATGACAGTGATGATGTATAGTTCTAGTCATGTTTTAATTTGTAAATGAATGAAGAATGAATATATGACTTAATAGACGATAATTAACTAATGCGATAGGGCATCAATTCTTGTTAGCGATTCTTAGATAAGTATGAGACCCTTATGCTCAGATATATTGATATGACTTGTACATTGCATATTTGTGACATGTTTGATGAAATGTTTGTCATGGCTAGTATGGGTTAGATCAAGTATTTGTTCAAGTATTTATATTATTATCATTGCTTCGATGTTATTTTTCATTTCTGGAAGTTTCATGAAGTTTTGGGTAGTGGCCTGAGACCTAGCCCTAGAAAAGTGGCACAAAATCTGGGGTTGCAGGCTTAGAACTAGCTGAAAAAGTCCCTAGTTGCTGGCATGCCCTTGTTATGGCAGTGACTGGAGGGTCCCAGTTAGATGCATTCCCATGTCATGGGAGAGACTGAGGCTCTAGGTTAGTAAAACGTTAAGTTGCTTAAGGGGTTGGTCACCTAGAAAGGTTGGTTGGCTTTTGGAGGTTCAATAACATGTGCAGAAGGTCAGATTGGTTGTGTTTGTCGGTTCCACTTCCTTAACGATACATGGGGAGTTGAATCAGATGATAGTAGCCTCTCGTCACATGTTTACCCCAATGGACCTATTAACTTGGGTAAATGTGGGAGGAGGGTGTTATAATGTCAACCCCCATTATTTATGAAAAAGGGGATAGCCACATGATTGTGATGAAGAAGACTCTATAAGTGTATATTGTAACTATGGTTAAAGGTTGTGGTAGTCAAACCAAATCACAGGTAGGCTATCAAGTTGTGCTATAACTTAACTACTAGGAGGAAAAGGGGTTACATTCTCTCAAGTGCATTCATTCCTTAGTTGAGCACAAATAGCCAAGAGGGATAGGAGATAAAGCACACAGAGAGGACTTATGCACTGTAGTAGCCCACGGGCCACAAACCATACTTCTTTATACTCGCAACCATATTTCCATTTAGAGAAAGAGAACGGAGTGACCTCACCTTCCAGCTGAGTTTTTCTCCTAAAAGGGTTTCCCAAGTCATATCATGTGTCAAATGTGTTTGTGAGATTTTATGTCATCATTCTCTATTTCTGCATAATTTTAATTCACATGTGTACACTATGAACATGAATTTATATATCTAGGGTAGTAGGAGGAGGGATTCTTATTAATCTTGAGGGAACAATTGACACCAAGTATGCTTGGGGACTAAAATCCAGATCCAGTAACCAAGAATAAATGTATGGACTTCTACAAGGTATTCTCATTGCCACGAAGAAAAATGTGGACAACTTAACCATTTTGGGAGATTCAATGATTACCATCCAATTCCTTATAAAAGGAGCTCATTTGAACGACATAAATTTGGCTCGCTCTGTGTTTAGAGTCAGATTTCTGTTAGAGAGTTTCAACAAAACGAACTTTTTTCACATCCTTAGAAGCGACATTATAGAGGCTAACAAAATGCCTAATGTATCGTTCTCCTTAACAGAAGCATAGCTAAGAATTAATGAGGAAAGAAGTAAGTGTCCAATCTCCTAAGGTTCCATCAATCATGATTATGGAAGGGAGGCAAAAGGTTAATACATTAGGAGAGGGTGTGTGATAGAATAAGTGGGTGGGGAAAATCGATTTGAATGGCAATATGTATTACATAGTTTGGGAGGTGAAGGGTGACGTTTTATCCATTGTGTTCGTGGCAGCGTACGAGTCTTGGCATCATGTAGGTTTGTAGAACTTAAACTCGCACGCAACTTTCATAAATTCACAACCCTGGATCCTTGCAATTTATCGTCTCATGATGGTGTTTCTGGATTTGATATTAGGAAAATTTAATGCCTGTTCAATGGAGCTCGTGTAAAGGATTGTGGGATATGATGGTAGAGTGAGGTAAATAGTAATTATATTGGTTGAATTCCTTAATTTTATTGTATGGTTTCGAGGTTTTATTGCATTGTAGGTGAATTGTAGGGGTATTTTGGTTTCTGTTGCATTTGTGGGCAAAACATGTTGGGGTCTTGTGAATTCTTGGAGATGCCTTTGGTTCTCCCGAAGGGATACAATGAATTGGTGTAAAATTACTCATAGCTTGGTGGGTCAGAGCAAATTGTGGCTGTGTGCTGGGGAAAATTCTTATCGGGCCATCTTTTAAAATCAACGGTTTTGCATGGGACTCTTCAAACTTTGAGTGTTATAGGAAGTTTCCAATGGGGAAATTGGCATGAAAGGTTGGAGATTCAAGCAACCTAAAGACTTCTTCAGAATTTTATGTGCATGGAATTTCTCATCGAGGGTCACAGGCAGAGGAGATGCAAGCATTTGTATTGGAGGTTGGTTCAAAGTGGGTGGTATTACCACTCTCTGCGTATTCTCGCATTTGCCTTTCCAGCTTTGTGGCATTGGCATTCGAAGTACAATTCCATGTGTTGGAGGTGAGTCATAATTGGACTATATTGGTTATATCTACAAAGTTTGTCAAAGTCACACCTACATCAAAGGCTTGGTGTCTATCTTGAAGTCAAACTTGTACGCAGAGATATTCTAATGGAAATTTCAATGGATAATGATTCTCTCTTAAGGTCCCCCTCTTAAGTTAACGTCTGTTCACATTGCTGTGAGTCCCATGAAGCCTTCCAACAAGAAGATTACCACATACAGGTTCAGGTCCACCAACGGTCAAACTCACAAATTAAGTACTCAGACAAGTTGTTAGCTCTCCAGAACCAACTCTCTTGGGTGATGGATGAGTTATCTGCCTTGAGATGTATGATCATTGATCTGAAATTTGCAATGGAGCTCCATGTAGCAGCATAAGTTAAATATATTGGGAAAGCGTGTATGGATCTCGACCTAAATCAACCTGTTCCTAGCTTCGAATTGTCCACTTTCAGCATGACAAGTCTGGTCTATACTTTTGGTTTTTTGGGGGAAGATAGTTTTGTCTTTGGCTCGCAAACTATTTGTAAAGTCCTAAATGTTATAAGTTTGGTTCTGTTAGCCCTTGGAGGATTAGTAATCGTCTTGGAAGTGTTTATGTTATGTTTTGTCAATGTCTTGTTTGACGTGTTTGTTGTCCACTGGTAACTACCATTAGTCTATTGTTAAAGGCCTTAGCGAGTCATGGGCTAATCAGCTATGGAAAAGAAATCAATGTCTCTGGTCTAAAAGATGTAACCCCCGGATAACTGTTGCGACCAACAACAAATTTTTTGAATAAAATCTACTCATTTTTGTTTAAAAAAGAAAAAAATAAATCAATAATTTATAAATCTATAAATCTATAGAGATATAAAACTATAGGAATGTAGATTGTCAGGCCAGGCAGTAACTCCATTAGGTAGAAAAACTGATTCGTTTATTCGATCAGGTATGTTATTATTATATACAAAAGGGTGTGACTGTTCAGTTCATCTCCTGATGATTGTTCACATTCCTAATGTAATTATTTACATGAATTCACCCAATCATGAGGATTAGGTGTCAACATTCCCCCCCTTAATCTAAAGGGATGTTGGTGAGTCCAAGCATCGTTCTGAATCTTTCAAGCTTTTCTCTTCCAAGCGCTTTGGTGAAGATGTCTGCAATTTGCTCATTTGTGGAACAATGACAGAGATGATTTGTTTTGGCCTCAACATGATGTCGGATCAGATGATATTTAGTATTGATGTGCTTTGTTCGATCATGGAACTTTGGGTTCTTGGCCAACTTTATTGCAGAGGTGTTGTCAATCATGAGTGGAGTTGATTGTACTTGTTTTATCTGCAAATCTTCAAGAATTTTCCTGAGCCACACAATTTCTTTTGTTGCTTCAGCTGCTGCCACGTATTCTGCTTCTGTTGTGGAATCTGCTGGAACTGATTGTTTGCATGATCTCCAGGAGACAGCTCCTGATCGAAGACTCATAGCATATCCTGAAGTAGATACCCCAGTTTCTTTATCTCCATCGAAGTCTGAATCAGAGTATCCGATCAAACTGAAGTCATCCACCTGTGTGTACTTAATTCCAAAGCCTTGAGTTCCCTTTAAGTACTTTAGAACTCTTTTTGCAGCAGACCAATGTCCCTCACAAGGCTTTTGCATAAACCTGGAGAGGATTCCAACAACAAATGAAATGTCTGTTCTGGTAGTAGTTAGGTAGTTGAGACTTCCTACAAGATGTCTATACTTTGTTGCATCCTCAAATTCCTTTCCTTCAATAGATGTGAGCTTTAAGTTTTGTTCCATTGCAATAGTAAGAGGATTGCACTCTGTCATGCCAAACCTGTTCAACAAAACTCCTGTGTATTTCTTTTGAGAAAGAAATATGGACTTTGGATGTTGGGTTACTTCAATGCCAAGATAGTAATGAACATAGCCCAAATCAGTCATTTCAAAACTTTTCCCCAATTCCTTCTTTACGGATGCAATGTAGCTTTCATTATTCCCTGTCATTAAAAGATCATCTACATATACCACAAGATATACAACTGTTTTTCCAACTTTCTTGACAAATAAAGTTGCATCATCAAGATCAAAATGATTGAAGTTGAGTTTCAGAAGATGCTCAGTTAGCTTTTCATACCAGGTTCATGGTGCTTGTTTGAGGCCATACAAGGACTTCACAAGTTTGCATACTTTATGTTCATATCCTTTCACAACAAATCCTTCAGGCTGGGACATAAAAACATTTTTTTAGATATCCATTCAAGAAGGCAGTTTTTACATCCATTTGATGGACTTTCCAACCATTCTGAGCTGCCAGTGCAAAGAGTGTCTAGATGGTGGCCCATTTTGCTGTGGGGGCAAAAGTTTCCTCATAATCGACCCCTTCCTTCTGTGCAAAACCTTTTGCCACAAGCCTAGATTTGTGCTTGTCAAGTGAGCAATCAGCTTTGTACTTGTTCTTGTAGACCCACTTGCAACCAATTGGTTTGGTTCCAAATGGAGGATCAACCAGCTTCCAAGTGCCGTTCTTTATGAGGGCATCATACTCCTTTTGCATCGCTTCTTGCCATTCATCATGAGAAGCAGCTTCTTTAAAGGAAGTTGTTCAAAATCTGTAGACAAGTTCAATTCACAATCATAAGAAACATCCATATCAACAGGTGAATTAGAGTCATCTACATCACCTCCATTTTGCCGGTTTGAATTTTTGGTTCCTATCTTTCCAACTTCATCAGGATGAACACTTTCAAGTGTCTTCGTTAGCCACTTTGGGGGACCTTTCTGAGATGGTCCAAGCTGCTCTATTGATTGAGTTGGGACTGAATCAAGATTGAGTCTCCCAATTCTATCAATTACATCACTTAAAGCATCATCCATTGTTGGAGTTTCATTCGGGGGAGAGAGTTCTTCAGAAGAAGATTCCACATGTTGATCTAGAATAGGAATCCCCC
>APFE031410032.1:0-53199 GCA_000404065.3 Pinus taeda | reverse complement strand
GTGTGTTTTATCATCTGGGACCATTCAGGATAGTTCTCCTTGCCAGTGAGAACTATTCCCACCATAGATATGATTGAATGCATTGTAAAATCCAAGAGCTGTAAAAATACTTCTGCTGCTAAAAGAAAATTGATTTTGATATCAAAATGTAATATGGCCTCAAACAATATATTAAACACAGTCAAACGCAGGAGCGTTAACTATGTTAGTCACTTTGAAAACAACTTTATGAGAACAACACTATGGTAGCCCAAACAACACTATGGTATAATACATATGTATGTATTCTCAAACATTATACCTTGCTGCCCTAAAAATCTTCACTGCATATAATATTTTAATGCATTGTATTTTAACAGCATTCAAACATTAACGGGATTCAAACCCATGACTTATGCAATACAAACTCCACAACTTTACCAATACACCATCGGTATCCATGTCCATGCATGCCTCCAGACATACTGCGCCGTGGGTTTACGGGATTTGAAAATTGTTCAGCAAACCCTTGCCCCACGGTATTTCATCTTCAAACAGAAAATTCTCCACAACCCCGACGAACAAGTGGACCAGAGGTATCAAACCTGGTCTTAAACGACTGGGGATCGACCCGCAGACCTCGAGTAATGACAAAAGGAAAAAAATAAATTCAAAATGTGTGCAGAACCTCACAAGATCTTTGGAATAAAATGACTGAATCTCCTTTCGATTTTAGGAAAGCAAATCGTTAATTTTCATTTCTTCTTCTTCATCGCCACCTGCCTGGATCTGAAGCAGCAGCGGAAAATGATACTCAAAGAGGTTCACTCGCCTGTGAGGGATTGGATTTAGAGAGTCGCGAAGTCGAATCGGACAGAGGAACGTCAGGGATGAGGTAAGATATCAAAACAAAGACAGACGATATAGACAAATATTGATAAGAGAGGATGTCACAAATAGATGAGAAAAGGGCGACATTCATAGAAGCGCAGAGAGCGAAGTTATTACAAGGGATTGGTTTTGTGTATCTGTTGGTACACGAAAAGGTAAAAGAAAATGCTGTCAAATGCTCCAAAAACAGTTTCCCCAACATGCATGTCGCCCCCCAAACAGCTAGAACATGGCAGAGTGAGCTCAGACTGTTATGCATAGAGCATTAAACAATGAAAACCATGCACAGAGGAACGTTGTAACGTAGGGTTTGTTTAGTAAAATGGCAGCAACGTAACAGTAGCAGGCTTGACAGAAAATGTCAGAATCTGGCACCAACGCATATCTGGGCAGGTAATGGAATATGGAGCAGAGTGTAGGTAGTACAGGAACTCGGTCAGACAAGGGAGTCACAAGGCACATGAGCTAAAAAAGGAGTTGGCTCTGATACCATGTCAGGCCAGGCAGTAACTCCATTAGGCAGAAAAACTGATTCGTTTATTCCATCAGGTATGTTATTGTTATATATAAAAGGGTGTGACTGTTCAGTTCATCTCCTGATGACTGTTCACATTCCTAATTTAATTATTTACATGAATTCACCCAATCGTGAGGATTAGGTGTCAACATAGATTTTGGATTTTTGAGTATAATTTTATCGGATCTATTGTGATGAATTGTCCATTGGAAAATCCACGACATCTTATGAATCATATTGGCATCAAAGCAAATTTCTTTGGGTATATTGTGGAGGTTTATAGGGGATATTGAACAGTTGGGCCAAAAGTCATAAAACCCTAATAATGGCTAATAAAGTTGTGAATAATCCTCATGATCTTACAAAAGGAGAGGTTTTTGCAGTTGGAACAACAAGTCATGGATATAAATCATAATGTAAATCTCCTCATGATGACCTTGAACAATAATCTTGGGATATTAAGAGAATATGGGGGTTCTAATATAGAGGACAAATCAGAGGGGAGATTAAGAGATCATGAAGAAATGGAGAACCAGTCGAATAAAGGACCCTAAAAAGATCAAGCCATTTCAAGTGTTGTGAATCATTCATAGTACTTGTTCAAAATGGAAGAAAATGTCAATATCAAGGGGTACCAAGACAATATCTTCATTCTAAAGCTAAAGCATTGGCTACAACAACTGGAATTATATTTCAATGTCCATCAAATTGAGGAAGAGCAAAATATTTCATTTGCGTAATTGAAATTATAGGGCAATGCCCTAGCTTGGTGGAAAAGTCACACATAGACCTTGAGGATGGAGGGATAACCTCCAATGACTAAATGGTAGGGCTTCAAGACCCTCATAAAGTCACAATTTTTCCCTATTAGGTGTGAAGAGGACTAGTGGATACGATGGCACTACTGCAGGTAAAAGCAAGGGAAAAACATGTAAGAGTACACCATGAAGTTTAGAAATATGGCCATAATGTTAGGTATCTCCCCAAAGAACCTACATGTACTCCTTAAATATTTGGGGGGTCTACACCACCATATATGAGAGAAAGTGATGTCATTCAAGCCTAGATCAGTGGATAAGGCTTGTGTACAGGCACAAAACCTAGAAAATATAGACCTAAAGAGAGGGAAATCATGTGGATCGAAGCAAAAGAAGCAACAAAACACTTCTAAGGAGGGGAAGAAGAAGCAAAAAGGGAGAAAATATAAAAAGACTATAGCCATGACATAGTAGTGCAAAGATCCCAACAACCACTTCAATATTGAAGCCGTACAAAGGAGAAGTGTTGGAAGTTACATTCATATCTTAACTTAAAGAACAAAAAGAAAGGGAAGAAGACGAAGAATATCATGGCCATTGATTCAAGCAACCAAGTTGAAAGAAGCTCAAACATGGATGCGAAGATTGTTTGTACATTAGTGTAGAAGGAGGTGAATCTGAGTAGGCTTCAAAAACAAGAAGAGAAAGAAATGACCAAACTCTTCCATATAAAGATATGGGTCAAGAACACCAAGATTGATGCTCTATTTGACTCAAGATCACAGGAAAATATCATTACAATAGAGTTGGTCAAGAAGTTGGGGTTGGAAGTTTGTGATTATCCAAGCCCATATCCACTGGGATGGGTAATAAGGATGCAGAGTTGAAGATAACAAAATAGTGTGAATTTAGATTTGCCATAAGTGTTGAATTTATTTATGAAGTAGAACTAGATGTGGTTCCATTGATGTATGTGGAGTTGTGTTTGGGAGTCGCTACATGTGCATGTGAGATGTAGTATTCATGTGGAGAGATAATCAATATCAACTCATCAAGGATGGAAAATCGTTCACCATCAATGCACACAAAGGAAAGTGAAAACTTTCGCAAGTAAGTGCCAACCAAGCCAAGAAATTGACAAGTTCCAACAAGAAGTATGTTTTATTGTTTTTAAGAGAAAATCAATCTATAGAAGAGTTAGCAAGAGGAAAGGCATCCCTGGAGGGGTGTACTAAGAAATAAAATAAACAATTGGAAGAGTTGCTATAGGCATACAGGGATGTGTTCCGGGAGCCTAAAGGGTTACCACTTGTTGTGGTAAAACACAACCCCCCCATTATTCACTTAATTCTCATTACGGGGACCCTTTAATTGAATGGTTGGTCATATTACTATTTAATTTTGAGAGTTTGGATTGCTTCAATAGGTTCAATATGTTCTTATCTTCTTATCATAACTCATTTGATCTCATTTGGACATTTGGTTTGTAAATAGAACCTAATTGTCAATTGGATATTTTACTTTTATTTGTAAAATATTTATTTAGTTCATTACATAGCCCCCGAGACCAAGACCAATTCTTATATTACAAAGTGGATTTTATATTATAAATTGGCTTATTGATAAAAGCGGAGAAAGACCTATTGAAAATAATGAATATATCAAATCTAATATCAAAGCTTTGATATTGGAGGAATTCATTTGAAATCCCGGATATTCAAAGTCCAATCCATAAAGTGGCTCTTTTCAATAATCAAATGAATCTATGGCCATATAACTTCCAGAACTATATAATAAAGCGACTGGCAGAGGACCCACCCACACTCCACATCACTGTTTCCGCTCCCGCATATCAGAGGTAGTGCATATAGAAGATTTCCTTTCAAGAAACATTTAAAAACGTTGATCGTTGATATTTCGATATGCCAATCCTGTTGATATGTCGATACAACATATCATCTGATCTCTGATCTCTGACACAACACTCCCTCTAATCTTCGATAGCGATATAACTTCCGACTTCTGATATCTACTAGGCTCTGATATATGAACCTGATATGTGTAGTAACGATGCCTAATTGGAACATCACATCCTCCCCTTACATTGGAACTTTTTATGTGATAACAATCATAAAACCTCCAATATCTTAAATCTTCTGATATATGCCTCCGCTTGCCACTTGTTAGATTTACGGATCCGATGTAGTTATTTAAACAAACTAATTCAAATCCCTGTTCTGCACACATATCATAATTTTTGTTAATGATCGCACTATGTAAATCTCCGATAAAGCTAAACTTCTGATTGTTAATATATTTCTGGATCCGAAGGGCATATAAACCACATCTTAATATTTATATCACGTCTATTATATATCAGAATTTCTACAGTGTAGCCATTATTAAAATCTCCAATGTCAATCTCCTGATATTGTTTAATGCTTGTCACTTGTCACTTCTAAGGGCCACTGTCATATTATTTGAAAAAGCCGATTGATTTTTCTATTGGTTTTCGACATAATTAGAGTTTGTTTACAAAGTTTGTTTTATGCCATCGCTAATTTTGTTTTGTGTTATAATAGAGATTTCTGATTAAGGTAAGTATTGAAACAGATCTAGCTTATCACCAATGAAATTCCTCCAGATGGTAAAGGGATATTGTAATAGAAGAAATATGTTGAATAGGTTGTTCAACGCATGTAGTTTCACCTATCGGTTCGAAACAAGCGGGAGAAAAGCGAGATCATCCTTATTTGCCCAAACCAAACTGAGCAATCTGTTCCACTGTGCTCATTTGCATTTTGGCCAGAATTCCAATTAAAGCCATCTATGCTATAATTAACTTTTTTGTTGAGAGATTTGGGGAAATTGTTATTATTACTAAATCTGTACAAATACTCATCGTCGGGCTGAGTTAGAAAAAGGATTCAAATAATGGAAAAAGGCCTTATCTACTCTACAATTTAGGATTCTAAAAGCACTATTGTAATAGGGATTTAGGGTTGTAGAGGAGAGGAGAATTTAATCTCAGATCTGAGGAATAGCGAGATTTATCTTTTGCATATCTAAACTGTGTATGCTGAGAAGAGCTTGCACTATTGCAGCTCATGTTTCATTAGCAAAGTTTATCAGTGGTAGAGGACTATTGGAGATCAAAGCAATCAAATTGGACTTAATAAATTAGTATTCAAGATATTATTGTTTTATATACTAGCTTTATTTTATAATAGCAGAGACTTGTGATTTTCATTCATATTTGAGTACTATTATCTATGTGAGTAATTTAGTGCAATTGTATGTTGTTTATCTTTTCTCTTATGTGTTGAACTCTAATTTCTAAGTAACTATTTAATCCAATATTAGCCTTTTAATTATGTCTTAACAAACAATAATATTATGTGAACTATTTCCTTGTATTATTATTTAATCATTCGAGTTATTGGATTACTAATCATCATCATTTTTGTGAACTACTTCCTGAATGTTGTTGATTAATAATTCTGGTTAAAGGATCTCTGAACATGATATGTTTGGAAATCATAATATCAACTAATTGAACTACTTCGTTAACTTGATATTCACTATAAGCTAGACATATATACATGTCAATCCACTTAGTTATCTTGCTCTCGGTTGGGTTAGATCTACATCTTCCTAATCAAGATAGCTTTAGGTTTTCTATCCTTTTGCTTGTATTCTAGTGTTAGTTTATATTTAATTAGTTAATTAATTCCTAAAAGTCCTCTTATCAAAGAGGCAAACTTTAGTTTTCATTTGGTTGAGCCCTAGATCAGCTTAAGGATCACTTTCTTGCCTGATCAACAAGAGGAATGATCTGATGTCTCTTCTCTATTGGTAGATGAAAGTCATAGTTTAAGCTAGTGGAGATAGAGAGAAGGTAATTGGACCTACTTTAACTAGTCGGAACCACCATTTCAACGGAAAAGGAGTTGTTCTAAGTTCCCGACTGGGTGGTCTCCCTTAAAATGTTGTAGGCAAAGATTTTTGAGCCTTTAACATTTTTGGCGCTATAAGGAGGGCTAGTGAATTGTTTTCTTTGAATATTATTTCTATTTAATATGGACCCATGTAAAAGACTTCCTTGGAATTGCTTTATTGGGGCTCATCCAAAAAATTCTCCAGTAAAGGCAGTCAAGATCCTGTCTCATGTAAAATATAATGGTAAGAAATATGCTTTTAATCATCTCCTTCAATTTATCTTAAGTTGCAATAATTTCAATAATGACGAAGATATTATTTGCAAAATTTGTACCCTAACTTTGACAGAAAAAGCCAAATACTGGTGCTTGTCATTTTGAGTTGCCTCTGTACGTAATTGGGACGAATTTTCAAAGATTTTCCTTCACACATTTCAGGAATATGACTACAAAAATGTGTGTGATCAGTTAGAAGAATTGCGTAAGATGGAAGGTAAGACTTTGGATATGTTTTATGTTATGCTTAAATTACTTTTAATGCAGTTTTGGTCCAAAGATTTTTCTCCTCAATTCCAATTGATTGGATGGTTTAGGCATTTAGTGTCTCTGTCCTGTAATAACTGTCAAGAACAAAAAATTATAGGCTTTGTTGATAGTGATACACTTGCTCAAAATGATAATTTAGATTCTTTGCAAATTGAAATTAAAAATGATAATGCCATAAATGCTCCAAATTTGCATAATGTAGATCAAGTATAATTTCAACAAAATGCACAATCTATTAGCAGCAATCAACAACAATTAAATCAACCAGATAATGTCGGCAACACACAGTCTACAGCTGAAATTAATTCACAATCTGGTGATAATAAATTGCAAATGATGGAGCAGCTCAACAACAATTTGCAAATCGATCAAATACATGAAGAATCTGAATTGTCTATTTTGGAAAATTAGAAATGATCCATGCATTGAGAAACCTTCAGGTATCTATTTTCAACTTCCTATTTTTCTCTCTACCCTGATATCTTTAACAATATTAGTTTAATTCATAATGAATCGACAGTTCCTTTGAATACATATTTAATATTAGAAAACAGAGGAATTGATTTTAATAGTGAATTATTAATTTATGATATTGGTAGAGAAAATTTAATTGGTAATTCAATCAATAATCCTAAATATTCTCTTAATTTGGTATTAAATCACTTGCCAGGTTCTAATTTATTTAATTCAGAGGAAAAGGACACATATGAAGTTACTTATGACGATGACTTGGAAAATGAAAATGCTCAACCTCTTTTCTCTTCAGAAATGATTTTGTGTGATTCCTTAGGTGAATCTACTTTTTGAAGATAAAGAGAAATTTAATCAAGGATTTATTTCGGTTCATTATAATTTTCAAATATTCAATCATCCTTTTAATTTTGGTATTCAGGAACTTATCATAATTTTTGATTCCTATGATGATGAAATTCCCTTTTTGGATCATAAGCTTGAAAACTTCCCATCCCCACAAAACAAAGCAAACAATGAGTTTAATTTTATAATTTCTATTAATGCTCGTGGGAAAAAAATCTTCGCAAATGAATCTATTTTCAGTTCCCTCAGTTTGAATTTATTTTTCTTTTGAATCTCATTTTTGAATTTCTGAGCACATTGTACTTGTATTTTGAACATTCAAACTCTAGACACTCATCAGGTGCATTAATAAGCATATATGAGAATCAATTCAAGAGTTTCGGGTAAGGACATCAACTACTTTTTATTTTGAAATTTTATTTGTTCATGCTTGACCAATTTATTTATGATTTTCAAATAAGTTCATCACAAATTCTAGATCCTGAGGGTGCACCATTTCATTCTAACCATCAATGGGACAATTTTAGAAACCTTTTAAATGTTCATCCATTCTTTATTGATCCATTTGAAAAATATCTCGAAGTTCCAGTGCTCAGGAATATTTCTAACTTTGCTAGTGTTTGGTAGGCTTCAATAATTAAAAATGTATCATTCAAGCCTGGCATGACATTTCCTCTTCCTTCGAACTTCTTCCAATGATTCACTAAAATTCATGCAATTTTTGTTATCATGTAAACATTTGGGTGGAAGAATTTCAAGGTAAGATTTTTGTAAATATATTTATTTCGCTAAATTTTTTAATTGTGCATAATAGGTTGAAATTTTCTTTTTATAATTTAGTTTCAGTTTTACTCCTATTGCTTAACCTGTACATACATGCATAAATTAAAATGAGAGAATGGTTACATTGAAGCATGACTATACGTAGTCATGTTTCCTCTTCATTTAGTGATAATTATGGATAGATTAATTTAGATTAGATTCTTTTTCTGTCTTCATTTCATTATTGTAGATTTTTAATAAGCAAGTAATGAATCCGAGTTTTTGGTATCCCCTCTTATTTGTTGGAAAAGTGGCGTAGAACATATCAGAAGCTCTTATGTAGTCAGATCATAAACACTTTTGAATCAATTGATTGTCTTGTTTTTGCAAAAGTTTGTCATATTGATAAAAAGTGTTTTTAATCATACATAAAGAAATTTTAAGGAATTGCTATGGCTTGGCAATCTTTGATTCACGAGTATTTATGAAAGGCTCATGATCACCACTCTTATCCTTTAATGGAAATTTGAGGTGGATGCAATTTCAAAGTTCATTACTTAGCATCTTAGATTAAATAAGTAGATGATATTGAGCATATCCAAATTTTGAGAAATGCATGGGAGAACTTGAAGATTCATGAGGTAAACTTACAGTCAAAATTCTTCAAGGTGCACAATAACAAGTTCATCTTCATCTATTGTTTTATGTTCTCTTTTTCATACTTTATTTATTATTTTTGTTTTGTTTCTTTTTGCAAGTCTTCATTGGCTTGATTTTGGAGACTTGAGGTTTTTGGGAAAAGCAGTAATGATCCTCATCGAATTAGCTAAACTATGGAGTTTTAGAACCTTTAATATATTTTCTTAAAACATTGCTTTTATTAGAAAATGGTTAAGATGCTTTTATGCATGATTTTACTTTGGAACAAGAAAATTTGTAGCAGACATAGACTTCTCATTAGTTTATTATCTCTCAACACTGCTATCCACCCTTTACATTTTGAGAGCCCCATTTCTTATAATTCTGTGAGATAAAATTTATTAAGATATCAACATAGAATGAATGCTCACATGCTTATCTTCTTTTACTCTTATATTGGGACTTTTGTATAATTAGTCTTGTTGGTTTTTTTTTTCAATTTAATTTGGGCTTGTCTTTCAGTTTCTCCTTTCCTCATTTTTGACATGATTGGAGTTTTTGTTTTCTTATTTCATTTTAGTCTAGATATATTTTTATTTTTTCCATTTCTTATGGTTTGATTTTGGTGACTCAGCGATGATTCATGTGGAAGGCCTTTTCCACACCCAACAATGGTTAGCATACATGAGAAATCTTTACTTTGTCTATTTCAATGAATTTCATTTATCATTAAAGGTATATCTTTATGGAACCATAAAGCCCTCTTGCTTTAAATCTTTTTCATGGAGGAACACACATACTTTCTAAGTGATAGGGTTTACCTTTTCAAGGAAATAATTGACCCGATTTTAACTCAATGGATCCCTCCCACCCCTCCACTTTATAAAAGCCTCTGATTGATAGTCGTGGGAAAAGAATTTGGAGTCAACGTTATGAAAGTATTGTATCCATTAACATAAATCTCTATTACCATCCCACCTCTTTCACTCAAGTACATCATAAACTAAAAGCTCAAAAATGTGCTTATCAAAAGGGTGATCAAAAGGGGAAGCATGGTAAATACAAGTAAACCCGTCCAGCCTATGGATGCTCGCTAGCAGCAGGGCTAGGCTTGTATGGCATAAAAGACAACTTCGTCGTGGTACTGTTCAAGCTCGCTGGAAGTGAAGCAATGTCACAGACCATTCATAACGATGGATATATGTTTTATAAAAAAAACTCATGTTTGTACCTTCTTCTATTTCTCATAAGAGGTAATTTTAAAACAAAAATTTCCCAAAATTTGGATCCATGATTTTTACTCAAGTTTGCTTTTGAGTACTTATCTTTTCAAACTCATATTGCTTAATATATTTATACGCGACCCATGGAATTTTTTTACTATTATACGGTTTTTTGAACCCCATTATTTTTAATCGTTAGGTATATTAAAGTTCATTATCCAACTTTGTCGTGGTACTGTTTAGGCTTGCTGGCAGCGAAGCAATGTCAAAGACCATTCATAACAATGGATATATGCTTTATATAAAAAAAATTGTCTATACCTTCTTCTATTTCTCATAAGGGGTAATTTTAAAACATTTTTTTTCCCAAAATTTGCATCTATGATTTTTACTCAAGTTTTCTTTTGAGTATTTATCTTTTCAAACTCATATTGCTTAATAAATTTATGTGGGACCCATGGAAATGTTTTACTGTTAGATAGTTTTTTGAGCTACATTATTTTTAAACTTTAGGTAAATTAAAGTTCATTATATTTAACTAGAGATAATTGTTCCTTCCCAATGTGTCGCCATTGTTGTGGTAAAAACACAACCCCCCCATTATTCACTAAATTCTCATTATGGGGACCCTTTAATTGAATGGTTGGTTATATTACTATTTAATTTTGGGAGTTTGGATTGCTTCAATGAGTTCGATTTGTCCTTATCTTCCTATCATAACTCGTTTGATCTCATTTGGATATTTGGTTTGTAAATGGCGCCTAATTGTCGATTTGATATTTTTCATTGCCTTGGCCTAATGATATGTATATAATGTATTTTACCTTTTTGTTTTATATGTTTTATTTCTTTATTTTTACTTTTATTTGCAAAATATTATTTAATTCATTAGATAGCCCTTGATACCAAGACCAAGTCTTATATTACAAAGTGGTTTTTATATTATGAATTGGCTTATTGATAAAGGCAAAGAAAGACCCATTGAAAAGAATGCATATATCAAATCTAATATCGGAGCTTTGATATCGGAGGAATTCATTTGAAATCCCCGACATTCAAAGTCCAATCCATAAAGCGACTCTTTTCAATAATCAAATGAATATATTTAGTGGACATATAACTTCTGGAACTATATAATAAAGTGACTGTTGGAGGACCCATATTCCACGTCATTGTTTCCGCTCCTGCATATCGGAGATTTCTTTTCAAGACACATTTAAAAAAAATCTAATCTTTGATATTCTGATATGCCAATCCCGTCGATATGTTGATACAACATATGCCTCTAATCTCCGATACAACACTCACTCCGATCTTTGATAGCGATATAACCTCCCCCTCTGACTTTCGATAACTGCCAGGCTCCGATATCTAGACTCGATATGCATATTAACGATCGTCTAATCGAAACATCACATTTTCCCTTTACATCAGAACTTTTTATATGGTAACAATCATAAAACCTTTGATATCTTAAATGTTCCGATATACGCTTCCGTCTGCCACTTGTTTAGCTTTACCAACTTGATGTAGTTATTTAAATGAACTAATTCAAATCCCAATTCCGCATACATATCGTAATTTTTGTTAATGATCGCACTATGTAAATCTCCGATAAAGCTAAACTTTTGATTGTCAATATATTTCTGGATCCGATGGGGATATAAACCACATATTAATATTTATATCATGTCCATTATATATCAGAATTTCTACGGTGTAGCCATTGTTAAAATCTCTAATGTCCATCTCCTGATATCGGTTAATGCTTTCCACTTGTCACTTCTAGGGGCTCCTGTCATATTAATTGAAAATCCGCTTGATTTTTTATTGGTTTTGGGCACAATAAGAGTTTGTTTATAAAGTTTTTTTTATGCCATCGCTAATTTTGTTTTCTGTTATAACAAATATTTCTGATTAGGGCCAGTATTGAAACAAATCTAGTCTATCACTGATGAAATTCCTCCAGATGGTAAGGATATTGTAATAGAAGAAATCTATTGAATCAGTTGTTCCTCGCATGTAATTTCACCTATCGGTTCAAAACAAGAGGGAGACATGTGGGATCATCCTTATCTGCGCAACTAAACTGAGCAATCTGTTCCACTATGCTCATCTGCATTTTGGCAAGAATTCCAATTAAATCCATCTATGTTATAATTAACTCTATTGTTGAGAGATTTTGGGAAATTGTTATTTAAATCATGTATAAATACTCTTCATTGGGCTAAGTTAGAAAGAGGATTCAAATGATGGCAAAATGCCTTCTCTACTATGCAATTCAGGATTCTAAAAGCATTATTGTAATAGATTTAGGGTTATAGAGGAGAGGAGAGTTTAATCTTAGATTTGAGGAATAAAGAGATTTATCTTTTACAATCTAAACTATGTATGCTGAGAAGAGCTTGCACTATTGCAACTCTTGTTTCATTAGCAGAGTTTATGAGTTGTAGAGGACAGTTGGAGATCAAAGCAAGGGAATTGGACTTAATAAATTGGTATTCAAGATACTATTGTTTTAAATACTAGTTTCATTTTATAATAACAAAGACTTGTGATTTTTAGCCATATTTGTGCACTATTGTCTATGTGAGTGATTTATTGAAATTATCTGTTGTTTATCTATGCTCTTATGAGCTGAACTCTAATTTCAGAGTAATTATTTACTCAGATATTAGCGTTTTTATTCTATCTTAACAAACAATAATATTATGTGAACTATTTCCTTGTATTATTGTTTAATCATTCGAGTTGTTGGATTATTAATCATCATAATTTTTGTGAACTACTTCCTAACTGTTATTGATTAATAACTTTGGTTAAAGGATCTCTGAACATGATATGTTTGGTAATCATAATATCAACTAATTGAACCTCTTAGTTAACTTGATATTCACTATAAGCCATACATATTTGAATCTCAATCCAATTACTTATCTTGCTCTTGGTTGGGTTAGATCTACATCTTCCTAATCGAGATAGCTTTAGGTTTTCTATCCTTTTACTTGTATTCTAGTGTTAGTTTATATTTAGATTAATTAATACATTCCTAGAAGTCCTCTTATCAAAGAGGCAAACTTTAGTTGTAGCTTGGTTGAGCCCTAGATCAGCTTAAGATCACTTTCTTTCCTGATCAGCAAGAGGGATGATTTGATGTCTCTTCTCTATTGGTAGATGAAAGTAATACTTTAAGCCAGTGGAGATATAGAGAAGGTAACTGGACCTAGTTTAACCAGTCAGAACCACCATTTCAATTGAAAATGAACTGCTCTAAGTTCCCAACTAGGTGGTCTCCCTTGTAATGTTGTAGGTAGAGATTTTAGAGCCTTCAACACCACCTAAGAGGGAAGTGGAGCACAAGATCCATCTATTGTCAAACTCCCCATTGCCAAACATTGGGTTGTATAAACTGTATGATATAAAAGTAAGTGAGGTGAAAAAACAATTGCAAAAGCTACTGGAACAAGGTGTCATTCAACTGAGTACGTCACCATGTGGGTCACCCATCATCATTGTGCCAAAGAAGGACGAGACTTGGCATATGTGTATAGATTATAGGGCATTGAACCAAATCACGCTTAAGAATAGGTACCCCCTTCCCATAATAGATGATCTACTTGATCAATTACAATAAGAAAAATACTTCACCAAGCTAGAATTAAAGTTTGGATATCACCATGTTCGATTTAAAGAAGAAGATACTTGGAAGACTGCTTTCAAAACTAGGCAAGGTTTGTATGAGTGGTTAGTCATGGAATTTGGCCTATGTAATGCACAAACTATGTTTATGAGATTAATGAATGATGTATTGTTCTCTTTTGTAGATTCATTTGTTATTATCTATTTGGATGATATACTGGTATACAAGTTTACCTGGGAGGAGCACATCTCACATTTAATGCAAGTGCTGGAGACATTAAAGAAGCAAAAACTGTTAGCAAATCTCAAGAAGTGCGAGTTTGCACAATAGTCTTTGGTGTATCTAGGGTATGTGATAGGTGGAGGAGAGTTGAAGATAATTATTTCCAAGGTGGAGGTCATCATGAAATAGTCGGTGCCTACTAAGTTTTTGAGGTTAGGAGTTTCGTTGGGGCGACACAGTGCTTGAGGAAATTCATAGCCTCATTTTTAGTAGAAAGAAACAATGCTCCACACAATAACAACAAGTGGCAAGAGTTTCCAGTGGGGAAAGGGTCAACGAAAGACCTTTGAGGAGCTAAAGAAGAAGATAAGTCAAGCACCAATTATGGCACTACGAAACTTGTAGCAGTCGTTTGAAGTGGGGATAGAAGTGAGTAGGTATGTTATGGGAACGGTCTTGATGTAGGGAGGAAGGACTGTATGCTACCATTCTGAAGTATTTCATGGGGAAGTTCTTAACTACCCTACCTACAAAAAGGAGCTCTATGCCTTGGTGTAAGAGTGGAAGCACTACCTGATGGGAGAGCATATAGTAATCCACATAGATCACCAACCACAATAGCACCTATAGGCCCAAATTAAGTTATAGGAGACCAAGCATTACAAGTGGATGGGGTTTTTACAACAATTTCATTTGGTGATCAAGTACAAGAAGGAAAATACTAACAAGTTGGCTGACATGCTCTCAAGGCCACCCACATTAAAGATCCCAACTTTGGGGACTCTTATACACATGGAGCCATTCCCCATGATGCATACAAGAATGCATATTTAGAAGATGAGGACTTCAAGGAGGTGTTTCAATAGATGCAAAATCAAATTCATGTGCAATATAGCAACAACTCTATTGACTGCCATCTCTAGGATGGGTTACTCTATAGGTTCGATAAGCTATGTGTTCCTAAAGGTGAGTGATTGCAACTTATTAGAGAGGCTTACACCTCTAAGGTTGCATTGCACTTTGGTGTAGGGAAGACCATGGATAGCTTTAAGAGGTATGTGTATTGGCCCAAGATGCAAGAATAGGTGGATAGGTTCGTAAGAGGATGCATTATTTGTTGTACCAGTAATCCTAGCAATAGGAAATAGGGTCTATATCATCCTTTACATGTACTCGCTCATCCCTGGGAGAGAATTTTCATGGACTTTGTGTGAGGTTTAGCGAAAACCAAGAAGGGACATGGCTACCTATTCATGGTAGTTGAGAAGTTCAGTAAGATGTGTGTTTTGATTCCCTATAAAAAGACCATCACTGGGAAAGAAGCAACAAACCAGGTTTGGGTGCACTTTGGGATGCTAGGGAGCATTGTTTTAGATAGGGACATGATATTTCTTAGTGCATTATGGAATACATTGTGGGAGAATATAGACACAAAGTTAAAGAGATATACAACATTCCATCCGCAGAAAAATGGGCAGACAAAAGTAGTTAACAGGACTTTATTGCAACTTATGAGGGGATACAACCAAAAGTATTTGAAGATCTAGGATGAAAATTTGGTATATATACAACATTCTTACAACATAACAATCCACACTTCTTCTAGAGAGTCTCCATTTGAAACTTGTTTTGGATATTTTTCGCCTTTACCTTTGGGAATTACATATGGGAAACTAGGAGGAGTAAGGGAAGCTATTGCAAGAGATGCCTTGAGGGTTTATTTTTTTATATAGAAGATGATGCAGATCCACATACATGTACAAGAGACACTATAGGAGTCACATGAGAAATATAAGGCTAGGCATGATCAACATAAAATAGAGAAATCATTCAAAGTGGGAGACAGAGTATGGCTACAGTTCAACAAGGAGAAACTATAGGGGTCTAGTAGGAAAATCAAGGCACTGTAGTATGGTTCCTTCTGGATATTGGAAAGGGTGGGTGATAATGCCTATCGACTTAGTTTACCACCATATATGCACATTTAATCAGTTGCGAATGTGTAGAATTTGAAACTCTATGAGCTTTCCATGCTAGACCAGGAAGAGGAACAAGTCTTAAATTCCATGGAGGATTTGGCACCAGATGCTCAGGCAGAGTTGACAAAAGATATAGTTTTGTAGAAGGGGTCCAAAACTATAAGACAATGGCAGCATGAAATTTGGTAGATTGGGTTGAAAGGATAACTTCCAGGCAAAGTTAAATGGTACACTTGAGAGACACTACAACAAATCTTTGTGATTAACTTCCTCTTAATCTCCCCTTTTTGCTTCCATTGCCTGTTTTAGTGTATTTTTTCCATTTTTTTGAAAAAATCAGCATTATTTATCAGTATACTCTATTTTTGGTGTTTTTTTCGTTAATCATAGCTATTCGACGCTTAAGTTGGCACTAAATATGCTGCCTTTAGCATCGATATAGAAGCCTAGTTTAGCCTCTTCTTTAGCTCCTGATATAGCTTGATGTATAACTTCCTGTGTAACATCCTATTTTTCTCCTCATTATGGAATTATTTTTAACATCACTTTACCTTCCCCTTTAGCTTTCTGTGTAACATCCTATTTTTCTCCTCGTTATGGCATTGTTTTTAGCGTCCACTTTAGCTTCCTTTTTGGCTTTCATTTTAGCTTCCTTTGTAACATCCTATTTTTCTCCTCGTTATGACATTGTTTTTAGTGTCTACTTTAGCTTCCTTTTTAGCCATGCATGAAATATTGTACAACATTGATCCAATCACTTTCCTTGTACGACCTTAAATCATCATAGCAATAAGCCAAGGCAGGTATGTTTGATTTTTAATATTGTACAACATTGATCCAGTTACTTTCCTTGTACAACCATACATCATCATAACAGTAAGCCAAGGTAGGTATGTTTGTTTTTTATTTACTTGTAGGATTTAGATTTAAGGGATGATATTAATTTTTCTATTACGCATGCCGAGGAGAACCTTTGTAATTAAGTTGGGGGGTGGAATGTACCATATCTATCATACGATACACTATGGCTGTACCCCAATTCGATAATTACCATTTGGGTGACACACAATACACTTATCCTAATTCGATAATCACCCACTACCGTCGTTACTCTTGCCATCATTTATGAAAATCAATGTGACTACTTGGAAATCATTCTTGGTAGTTGTCATTTATGATGAAAAGCCCAAATTCAATGAAAGGGTAACCTTAATTATTCCATACCCATTGCCAAATTTCATTTGTCTGATATTCTCTACCCTAGAATGTGTTTGTATGTACCACGTGTGGCCTTGTAACAGTCTTTGAGTAGTTATGAGAACCAAAAGTCTCTGAAACAACCATGGGAGGAGCGACAATCCATCATGAAATGAACTCCATTGATGCATTTCTACACCATCCAGAAGCCCTATAAATATTTAGGAATGCAAGGTGCTTAATCTACTTTTAGAAGATACAAGGTTTCAATGAACATATTTCTATGGAATTCATACAAACTCTGTAGGAGAAAGATACAAAGGTTAGGGGATTCATAATTATTGTTACAAAGGACATAATTACAAGGGTTATAGGTTTACCTCAGACAGTGGCTCACTGGTTTTCTAGGAAAATAACAGTTCCAACAACTAGGGAAACATTTTTACATCCAAGAGAGGAAGTAAGGAGCAAGGGGAGAGGCATTGATAGAACATCCCTTCCTCACCCTTGGGATGATGTACCTTTTTTTATTTATAAGTTCATTACTTGTGAGGGACATTTTGGGACAATATTCAGTTATCATTTTCAATTATTGCCACATCTGCATAATGTAAAACTGATAAATTTTCCCTATTATTTGTTAAAATATTTTTATCATATGGTAGAGGTAGTGCATATGGAAAAACATCCAAGGAACTGCTTAACAAACCATGTGCTCATCAAGTTAATCATAATTCATTCACTGCAACAACACAAAATCACATGGACTAATTTATTGGTAAAGTCACATGCACCCGCCACTGAAATAGAGAAAAGTGAAGATGAATGACAAGAAGTAAGTGTTGAAACAACACTAAAATATAGAGCAGCTACACCTCCTAGACAAATTAGAGCAACTACACTTCCTAGACAAAGAAGAGTGGTTACATGTCCTAGACCCCATCGCAGAAACCCTAAGAAATGGAGTTCCATAAGAACGTTTAGTGGTACATCAGTTGAAGGAAAAAGAGCATGCACTAAATAACTTGTGGATATATCTAATGGACAATATGAGGATAATTATTATCAATGCCTTATTAAGGAAGAAGGGCCTCAGGCAATGACTACTGAAATAAGGGCACCTGGAACAACGTTAACTGAAGTAGGGGTTCATAAAACAGAAATGCCCAGAAAATCTAAGGAAGTATCTAAAAACTCTACTCCTGTACAAATTGTGGTGAAAAAGTGGAAATTGAAGAAGCCATTGGGTGGAAAGAATCCCAAGAAGTGAGCGTGGGTAACTATTACAACATCCACTAGTCCAATATTTGAGGATGTATTGATACAATAGAACGAAAGGAGTTTGAGGGGCAATAGAATGAAGAGAAAGAAGAATAATTTGTAAAAGAACATACCTCGACACCTGAAGTTCATGTTGTTCCACCTGAATCAATGGAACCCGAGGAACAATAGAAAGAGGAGGAGCTCAAAAAGGAACAAGAAGATACCATTTACTGGGTAAATCTAAAACTAATGTCCTTATTCAACAAATTAATAAATTGAAGGAGGAAAATGAAAATTAAGGAAACAACTTACCATGGTTGAAGGGTAGCTTCAGTCTAGAAAACAAAATGGATTTGAAAACCTAATAGAAGTAATGTTAGATTATGTGATGGATGTAAGCAAGTGTTGGAGGAAACATATTGTGAAAGGCCAACCACTATTTTGATTGGAATTAAAGTTTGAGAGCAAGATGAATAATTCAAAGCCATTATTCCACAAGAACCTGCTGAAGGTGTTGTTGTTACACAAGAAATAATAGTTAAAGCAGGCGGGATGGACAAAAACAATGTGTTATTCCACAAGAACTTGTTTATGATGCTACTGTTACACAAGAACTAGTAGTTGAAATATAACAAATTGAAATAAAATTGACTGCTTCTCTACAATAACCTATTTATGATGCTAATGTCACATAAGAACCAATAGATGAGATAATGCAGATGGTGGAGAAACGGAATGAAGAGATGCTTCATGAAACTACTAAAATTGTCGTTGAAATAGTAAGAAAAACAACTCAGTTAAAACCTGAGAAGCCATTGAATTTAGCATTTTTTATCGAGGAATTGGAGAAGTGGAGGAAATTAGCAATCTCATTGAAAGATGAAGTTATTCCTCTGAAACAACATAAGGAATTCGTTGATAATCTGAAGAGGAAATGGGCTGAAAATTTGAGCATTAGGGACTTGGTGAGGATTAAAAAAGAAATGACATAGACATTGTTGCAAGTGGAATAATTGCAAAAGGAAATACAATTTTTAACGTAAGAAAAGGAGCCTATGTATGAACTTGTTCACAATATATTAAGTTGCAGACCTCCTTCTCCAACCTATCCCTTATTTTTGCAAGAAAAATGCTTCCTTTTTCGATTGATAGCCTTTAGGATAAACAACCATATGATGTAAGGGATGCTCAAGACTTTCTAGAAACTCTCCAGAAGGCCACTTTTCTAGAACAACATCTATTGCTTGAATTATATCTGCATGACTGTCTATTTTTGTGAAAGATCTCTTAACATCACACCATACGTTGGAGATGTTTATTTTAGAGCCTTTGTGTCTTTTGTGCAAAATCATGTTACTTGGAAGGTTTCCCGAGATGTTGTAAAAACTAATAAAGAAAGGGTGAAATTACTTATTTGAAATGAACCAAGGGTCTGTTGAAAAGGTCTTGAGGTTGTATAGTAGGATATGGCAGTATCCAAACACCAAGAAGATGCTAATGGAGTTCAAAAACAAGGTTTTGGAACGTTGTCTTAGAAGGATTACAGGGATGAGACATGATGCATTGGATGGGAGTAGACTTAGATGGGACACTTGCAGGAAGGAGTTAAGATATGAGGACCCTTATTGTTTTCTGAATTTTCCAAGAACTCTTTAGAGTTTTTCAGTATGTGGAGTGCATTAGGAAATGTGGGATTGGTTTTCTTGGACTCGAAGTTCAAAATTCCTCTTATTTGGCTCCCTACCTATCAGTATCAACATCCATATCATCTTATTAATAAATTATGGGAAATTGAATTGGTACTTTCTCGAGGTTACATAATAGATACAAAGGATATTATAGGAGTGTAAAATTTTTAAGAATTTCACTCTCAACAAATCAAGAACCATTTACAAGGGTCTGCACGAGAACATCCAAATACTTGAGTCGAGGGGAGATGTTGGGATGTGAAATTGACATGTTTTTTCACTCATTTTGCTATCTTTTCTTTACCTTTTTTTATTCTTGAGATCACACTCTGTCACTGTAACAACCATTATCAACCTAGGTATGTTTCTTTTTATATGTCATATTTATGATTCAATTCTAGTTGTAATTTGGCATGAGAGCTATTGGTTTAGGCCATTTTTCTCGTAAAACTAACAACTAGGTTATTACAGGGTTTGTGGTCTATTGAGATTTTGTTGCAGGATTACACTTTCTAGTTTTTCCATGCCAAGGATAGGACAAGGACTAGCTGAATATTATCGTTACACATGAAGATCTATTTTGGACACACTAAACTCCTTCAATTGATTATGAAGATCAATTTGGAAAGAATTTGGTCAAAAGTTAGTTCGACTGTTAAAGGAGAAGTTCATGGATAGAGCAACTGAAACAATTAGGATTTTCTATTCATAATTATTGTAATTTGGAAAATCTATTACAACTTTGACCTAGCCTTGGACTTTTTTTATTATCAAAGTGTTAATATGTATTATCAAATTAGATCACATGAGAATCGAGAGATTTTCATTATGATCTTATCATTGTAATATGAAATTATAAAGAGGTGTGTTCTTTTCTTGCGTGAAATAAACATATATAAACAGATAGACAATGATAGAGGGGGAGAGCACCAACATTGTAATCATGATGTTGTAAAAACTATTAAAGAAAGGGTGAAATTGCTTATTCGAAATGAACTAGGGTTTGCTGAAAGAGTCTTGAGGTTTATAGCAGGATATGGCAGTATCCAAGCACCAAGAAAATGCTAATGGAATTCAAAAACAAGGTTTTGGAATGTTGTCCTAGAAGAATTATAGGGATGAGACATGATGCATTGAATGGGAGTAGACTTAGATGGGATACTTGCAGGAAGGAGATAAGATATGAGGACCCTTATTGTTTTCTGAATTTTATCCAGGCACTCTTTAGAGTTTTTTAGTATGTGGAGTGCATTAGGAGAGGGACTAGTTTTCTTGGACTCAGGTTCAAATTTCCTCTTATTTGGCTCCCTACCTATCAGTATCAACATCCATATCATCTTATTAATAAATTATGGGAAATGGAACTGGTACTTTCCTGAGGTTACATAATAGATACAAAGGATATTGTAGAAACGTACAATTTTTTAGAATTTCACTCTCAACACATTGAGAACCATTTGCAAGGATCTGCACGAGAACATCCAAATACTTGAGTCGGGGGGCGATGTTGGGATGTGAAATTGACATGTTTTTCCACTCATTTTCCTATCTTTTCTTTACCTCTTTTTATTCTTGAGACCATACTTTGCCACTGTAACAACCATTATCAACCTAAGTATGTTTCTTTTTATATGTCATCTTTATGATCCAATTCTAGTTGTAATTTGGCATGAGAGCTATCGTTTTAGGTTATTTTTCTCATAAAACTAACAACTAGGTTGTTACAGGGTTTGTGTTCTATTGAGATGTTGTTCCAGGATTACACTTTCTAGCTTTTCCTCGCCAAGGATAGGACAAGGACTAGCTGATATTATTGTTCCAGATGAAGATCTATTTTGGACACGCTGAACTCCTTCAATTGATACGAAGATCAATTTGGAAAGAAGTTGGTCAAAATATAGTTTGGCTGTTAAAGGAGAAGTTTATGGATAGAGCAATTGAAACAATTAGGATTTTCTATTCATAATTATTGTAGTTTGGAAAATCTATTACAACTTTGTCCTAGTCTTGGATTTTTTTATTTATCAAAGTGTTAATATGTATTCTCAAATTGGATCACATGAGAATCAAGATATTTTCATTATGATCTTATCATTGTAATATGAAATTATAAATAGGTGTGCTCTTTGCTCGCGTGAAATAAACATATATAAACAGATAGACAATGATAGAGGGGGAGAGCACCAACATTGTAATCATGATGTTGTAAAATATGATAAAGAAAGGGTGAAATTGCTTATTCGAAATGAACCAGGGTCTGCTGAAAGATTCTTGAGGTTTATAGCAGGATATGGCAGCATCCAAACACCAATAAGATGCTAATGGAGTTCAAAAACAAGGTTTTGGAACGTTGTCTTAGAAGAATTATAGGGATGAGACATGATGCATTGGATGGGAGCAGACTTAGACGAGACACTTGCAGGAAGGAGTTAAGATATGATGACCCTTATTGTTTTCTGAATTTTATCCATGCACTCTTTAGAGTTTTTCAGTATGTGGAGTACATTAGGAGATGTGGGACTGGTTTTCTTGGACTCAAGTTCAAATTTACTCTTATTTGGCTCCCTACCTATCAGTATCAAAATCCATATCATCTTACTAATAAATTATGGGAAATGGAACTCGTACTTTCTCGAGGTTACATAATAGATACAGAGGATATTGTAGGAGCGTACAATTTTTTTATGATTTCAGTCTCAACACATCAAGAACCATTTACAAGGGGTCTGTACAAGAACATCCAAATACTTGAGTCGGGGGGCGATGTTGGGATGTGAAATTGACATGTTTTTTCGCTCATTTTCCTATCTTTTCTTTACCTTTTTTTATTCTTGAGACCATACTCTGCCACTGTAACAACCATTATCAACCTAAGTATGTCTCTTTTTATATGTCATCTTTATGATCCAATTCTATTTGTAATTTGGCATGAGAGCTATTGTTTTAGGCTATTTTTCTCTTAAAATTAACAACTAGGTTGTTACAGGGGTTGTGGTCTATTGAGATGTTGTTGCAGGATTACACTTTCTAGTTTTTCCTTTCCAAGGACAGGACAAAAACTAGCTAAATATTATCGTTACACATGAAGATCTATTTTGGACACGCTGAACTCCTTCAATTGATTATGAAGATCAATTTGGAAAGAATTTGGTCAAAAGACAGTTCAACTGTCAAAGGAGAAGTTTATGGATAGAGCAACTAAAACAATTAGGATTTTCTATTCATAATTATTATAGTTTGGAAAATCTATTACAACTTTGACCTAGTCTTGGATTTTTTTATTTATCAAAGTGTTAATATATATTCTCAAATTAGATCACATGAGAATCGAGAGATTTTCATTATGATCTTATCATTGTAATATGAAATTATATAGAGGTGTGCTCTTTGCTTGTGTGAAATAAACATGTATAAATAGATAAACAATGATAGAGCGGGAGAGCACCAACATTGTAATCACGATGTTGTAAAAACTAATAAAGAAAGGGTGAAATTGCTTATTCGAAATGAACCAAGGTCTGCTGAAAGAGTCTTGAGGTTTATAGCAGGATATGGCAGTATCCAAACACCAATAAGATGCTAATGGAGTTCAAAAACAAGGTTTTGGAATGTTGTCTTAGAAGAATTATAGGGATGAGACATGATGCATTGGATGGGAGTAGACTTAGATGGGACACTCGTAGGAAGGAGTTAAGATATGAGGACCCTTATTATTTTCTAAATTTTATCCAGGCACTCTTTAGAGTTTTTTAGTGTGTGGAGTTCATTAGGAGATGTGGGACTGGTTTTCTTGGACTCAAGTTCGAATTTCCTCTTATTTGGCTCCCTACCTATCAATATCAAAATCCATATCATCTTACTAATAAATTATGGGAAATGGAACTGGTACTTTCTCAAGGTTATATAATAGATACAGAAGATATTGTAGGAGTGTACAATTTTTTAGAATTTCACTCTCAACACATCAAGAACCATTTACAAGGGGTCTGCACAAGAACATCCAAATACTTGAGTCAGGGGGAGATGTTGGGATGTGAAATTGACATGTTTTTTCACTCACTTTCCTATCTTTTCTTTACGTTTTTTTTATTCTTGAGACCATACTTTGCCACTGTAACAACCATTATCAACCTAAGTATGTTTCTTTTTATATGTCATCTTTATGATCCAATTCTAGTTGTAATTTGGCATGAGAGCTATTGTTTTAGGATATTTTTCTCATAAAACTAACAACTAGGTTGTTACAGGGTTTGTGGTCTATTGAGATGTTGTTGCAGGATTACACTTTTTAGTTTTTCCTTACCAAGGATAGGACAAGGACTAGCTGAATATTATCATTACACATGAAGATCTATTTTGGACACGCTGAACTCCAATTGATTATGAAGATCAATCTAGAAATAATCTGGTCAAAAGATATTTCGACTATTAAAGGAGAAGTTTATGGATAGAGCAACTGAAACAATTAGGATTTTCTATTCATAATTATTGTATTTTGGAAAAGCTATTACAACTTTGACCTAGCATTGGATTTTTTTTATTATCAAAGTGTTAATATGTATTCTCAAATTAAGAGAATCGAGAGATTTTCATTATGACCTTATCATTGTAATATGAAATTATAAAGAGGTGTGCTCTTTGCTTGCGTGAAATAAACATATAGAAACATATAGACAATGATAGAGGGGGAGAGCACCAACATTGTAATCATGTAAGCTTCATTAATGCAATCTCAATCATTCGTGGAACCATACCTTTCTATTGACTAGCCTGTGTGTTGTGTAGTGTACTAGCCCTTGCTAGTAAGGAAGGGCCCTCCTTCTTAGCAAGGATCATTGGTTAGGAAGTTACTGTAGTTGTTTGATTTATTTCTTCTCAATTATAAATCATGAGTGATTGATGTTACTGTTATTATTAGCCTTGTTCATGCTTTAATGATTGTAGAATTCTAGCCTTTGTATTGTGTAATGGCATCGGTCTTGGACCGGTCCCTTTGTTAGTGTGACGATTATTTAATTATTGTTACAATTTGATGACATGTTCATTTAATTTGAATGTGTCTTTCAACATTTGTTGAGAGAATGGTTTCCAAGAGTGTTGTTCTTTATTGAATAAGAGTGACAATGTGACAAAATGATTTTATTATGCATTGTGTGTTTATTTCTTGAGAGTGTGAACAAGGTTTAAGAGTGTAACAACCAGAGTGTTGAATTACTAAGAGCCTGATTACAACGATTGAGTTTGAGATTCATTAGAACTTGTCATCATTTTTTTTTGCATATATTTTGTGTAATAGCATTGCAATTAAAAAACCTACCCGGATTGACAATTAATGTGAAGAGTTGGAAATATTACTTTGAATTAAAAGGACAATTTTTTTGCTCAACAAAAAGCTGAAGAAAAACCTATGCACAACTTTCACATAATGCAAATTGAAGCAAAACTTGGAATGTTGTAAGAAATTTGAAGCATAATTATTTAAGGATCAAAGTAAACATATAATAATACAAAAATGTGTAAAATAATTAAATAAGCAGTCTACAATTTGAATAAGTCATATTGGCCAATAAATGAAGCATTGGCATGCATTTTAGTGAAGCAAAACAATTTTGGCCCATTTCACAAAAATGCATGCTCAACCTTCATTACATGGCCAAATTGAATGATTCAGATTGGAGAATATTTTTACGCTCATAATTAACATTAATTTTGCACATAGAAATTTTTGTTGTGCAAGAATATGCCAAATTGGATCAATTTCGTAGGGTTAAAGTCAAGGTTTGCGTGTCTCAAATAAATGCACATCAAGACTTGTACTTAATTAACTATGCGATAATGATCATTCCAACCTAAATACAAAACCATTTCATGTAACATATAGTAGTCATTTTCATAAAGGAAATGTTATACACTAAAATCCAAGTCTGTTGGAATAACAATTGATCATATATGCCAATAATCACAATTAGAACAAATATGCACTCTTAGGCCAAACCAACTACATTCTTGGTAATGAAATTTTAAATTGGACATTATTGTACAATTCCTAACCTTAGGATATAACCTTGCATCATGTCTGGAAAATATCCTACATAATTGTGTTTCCCACTTATACACAACTTTCACATAAGGCAAGTTGAAGCAAAACTTAGAATGTTGTATGAAATCTAAAGTATAAATATTTAAGCTCAAAGTAAAGATATAACAATGTAAAAGTGTGTAAAATCCTTAAATAAACAATCTACAATTTGAATCAATCAGATTGGTCAATAAATGAAGCTCGAGTGTGCATTTTAGTGAAGTAAGACAATTTTGGCTGCTTCACAAAAATGCACGCCAACCTTTATTTCAGGGCCAAATTGAAATGATTCAACTTGGAGAGTAAGTTTTTTTGCTCATAGGTAACATTTTTTTTTTTTTTTTCACATATATATTTTTATTGTTCAAGAATACTCCAAATTGCATGGATTTCAAGGGAACAATGGGGATGGACTAAGAAAAATACACATCATTTCAATGTTAAACAAATTTTACAAGATGAAAACTTAAAACCAATCTCAGAAAAACACATAGTACCTCATAAACAAACAAATTTCATCATCATGAGCATCAATTCCACAATAATTCCACTTTTCCTCAATAGTAGTATAATTCCAAACAAGAAAAAGCAAAAGGTAAAAGATAGTGAACTCCTTCCTCTTGTCACCAATGCATTACGATTTATGAATTTGAAGTCTCTTCCTATTTATGCATGACCTAAGAGACCTTTGAAATGTGTGGGGAACATGCCTCCCTACATAGCATGGAATACATCCTCATTAATTTTGGGTGGACAATAACTCATCCTCATTAAATTTCTTTTGTTCATGAATACTCCAAATTGCGTTGATTTAATAGGGTAAAAGACAGGGATTGCATGCCTCAAATTAATGCGCACTAGGACTCGTAATTAATTTGAATTGAAAGAATGATCATTCCATCCTAAAGATACAAACATTTGCCACAACATATCATACTCATTATCCTAAAATAAATCTTACTCACTAAAATCCGAGTTTGGCAATGTAGCAATTCATCATATTTGTTAATGTTCAAGTCATAAGAAATATGCACTCCTAGGGTAAACCAATTACACTCTTGGTAATGAAATTTGAAATGAGACATGCTTGGACAATAACTAACCTTATGATATAACCTTGCATCATCTCTGACAAATATGCTACATAACTATGTTTCACACTTATACACAACTTTCACACAAGGCAAGTCGAAGCAAAACTTAGGATGTTGTATGAAATCTGAAGTCTAAATATTTAAGATAAAAGGAAATATATAAGAATGTAAAGCTGTGTAAAATCATCAAATAAATAATCCACAATTTCAATCAATCAAATCTGGCCAATCAATGAAGCTTGTGAGTGCATTTTAGTGAAGTAAGACAATTTTGGCTCACAAAATGCATGTCCAACCTTCATTTCGAGGCCAAATTGAATGATTCAACTAGGAGAGTATTTTTTTTACTCACAAGTAACATTAATACAATTAATTTTTTTTTAGTTTAGTGGTTTGAAGGTCAAAATTAATGTAAATGAAAGTGCTGCAACAATCGTAGTTCACAGTGTCCCCCCAAAAGTGTGAATAGTTTGGGAACAACATAAACTTACTAGATGAAAATCAATGTGTAAAATTACTAATTAAATAGTATACAATTTGAATCAATCAGATTGACCAAGAAATTAAGTTCGTGCATGCATTTTAGTGAAGTAACACAATTTTGGCCTGCTTCACAAAAATGCATGCCCAACCTTCATTTCAATGTCAAATTGAATGATTCAATTTCAAGAGTATTTTTTTTTACTCACAAGTAACATTAATGCAATTTTTTTTGTTTTTAATTTTTCACATATAAAGGTGACATTAATATAGTTATAGTTTTCTAAAATAGTGATATGAAGGTCGAAGTTGATGTAAATGAAAGTGTTGTAGCAAGAAACAAATGAAGAAAGGTCTCGAAAGATTGCGAAACATCCTAAAAGATTGTGAAAGATGACAAAAAATCGCTAAATGTCACGAAATGTCAAGAAAGATCATAAAACATCTAAAAAGATGACGAAAGATCACAAAAGATGATGAAAGGCGACGAAAAATCCCGAATGCTGACAAAATATCGTGAAAGATCATGAAAGGTCACAAATGATTGTGAAAGACCGTGAAACATCCTAAAAGATTGTGAAAGATGATGAAAAATCATGCAACATCTTAAAAGATCATGAAAGATAGCAAACGTTTGCGCAAGATGATGAAATATCGCAAAAGATCACGAAGGATTGTGAAAGATTGTGAAATATCGTAAAAGATCACGAAAGATGATGAAGATGACGAATGATGATGAAAGATTGTGAAACATCACAAAAGACAATGAAAGATTGTGAAATAACATGAAAGATTGCAAAACATCCTAAAAGATCATGAACGATGATGAAAGATTGGGAAGGATGGTGAAATATTGCGAAATATGACGAAAAAATGCAAAACGACATGAAAAATCCTAAAGGATGATGAAAGATCAGGAAATATCATGAAATACCACAAAACATCCTAAAATATTACGAAAGATGATGAAATAACATGAAATATCGCGAAAGATCATGAAAGCTCACGAAAGATGACAAAATATCATGAAAGATGACGAAAGGTCACGAAAGATGATGAAATACCACAAAAGATCACAAAAGATCACAAAAGGTGGTGAAGCATCCTAAAAGATTGCAAAAGATGATGAAAGATCGTGAATGATGACAAAATATCATGAAAGAATGTGAAACATCCTAAAATATGATGAAAGATGACGAAATATGACAAAAGAAAGGAAGATATTAGATTTGATTAAAGAGTATACATTTTGAATCAAGTTTAGATTAGGTCAAGTGACCTAGTTAGGACATTTACTATAACAAGGTTTGGGTTCCATTTTAATGCAAAAAGGGTATTTACTATCATTTGTCAATAGGAAATTGCATGATGGAAATTTGGTCAATTCTACCTATGAGAAAGAAGTGACGACCATCTTACATGCCATAAAAAACTTGCAGCACTATTTTCAAAGTTTTATTTTCAATACATTGTATCTTATATCTAAACATTAAAATTTAATTTTAATTATGTGATTGAGAAAAAATATCAGTAAAGGAGCAAAGTTAAAGCACCTTATAAATAATTTTGTCCACTTAATAAAATTTATTTTATTTATAAAAGTGATTTATAGAAAAATAAAGCAATAAGTTAAAAAAAACTCATTTTCGTGTGCATTCCTCACAGTTTATTTAGCATGCATTCTTGCATCCAACGTGAATTCCTCATTGTTTTTTTAGGCTGCATTCCTCACGATTTTTCTAGCATGCATTCTTGCATTAAACATGCATTCAACTAGCATGGCTTGAACCTAGGCAATGATTGCCTCAATTTAAATAGGGCTGTCCTCTTCCCCGAAAATAGTTGATACACAGGGTTCCCAAGAGAATTTCACGTAAAAAAATTCAAGGAGGGTGCCAATACATGGAGAGATACAAACAATTGTCCACCAGGAATGCTAGATATTCCGACAAGAACAAAGGTTTATAAATTTATATTTAGACAATTAAATTTTGAAACGATGATATAAATGAGACCACATAAAATTATGATGATAAAGCCATGGAATTAAAAATATTTAGGCAAAGGATTTAACTGGACCCTGATCTGGTTGGAAGAGCAACAAAAATTCCTCGCAGAGGGGGAGGAATAATTAACTCCAAGAAAACCCCTAAGCTATAAAAGATTGAAATTGCCTTTAAAATATGTGGGAAAAAAGTATTTGTTTAGAGGAATGGATTAAAAATGCAAGATGTTCATGAAGGGTTATACAAATTGTTGATTCAGTTGTCCTTAGGACAATTATGAATCGTCACAAGCTTGATATTTCTTGTGACTGCATGAGGCTAGTTATTCGATGGGCTGAAAGCACGACCATAGATTTCCATCATTGGTTGGCTAAAAAATTACATTATTCCCTATAAGAAAGTAAAATTAAGAAGGTTAATTTCAGTTCTTGGGAACACTACAAAAAATTATTGATTTGTATCAACCCGATGTTTAAACAAGGCCTCTTGAAACTTACATTAGGGGATCAAAACCAAAGAAAACCATTAAGGAAGAACTGAAATAGACTCTGGTTGAATTTGTGGAAAATTTTGTTGATACAATTTTCCATGCTAAAGATATAGTTGCTAAGTGTTGTAGCAGACTTACATGTATGTATGGATGAAGATGAAGAACAAGAAGGTATGGAGCATTATATGGAAACACGTAACGATGATTTTTCCATAATAGATAAAATTCCTTCTAAACAGTTGGCAATTCAGTATATATTTCCCTTTTATGGGTTATTCAACATCTACATATCCAAGTTTAAATGTGCACAATCCAACATAGAATTTCAGTAATAGTTTTTTTTCTTAGTATATGATAGAATGATCCATTACAAACAAATTGCAATGGATAACTCTTCGTCTATATATATTTGGAAGGAAAAGTATGAACTAAAGAAGAAATATATCATTGAATGCATGAAGAATATTGCAATGTTGCAATCAACAATTATGCGACAAACACAAAAATAAATGAAACAAATAAATGCCAAGGATAAAATAATGATGAATTGCATAATCAAATATTCATAATGAGAGACAAAGGGCCGAGGGAGATAGATGCACTACAAGAAAAGTTCAAAGAAGTTCACGCTACATCTGATGAAAAAATTAGTAAACTTGAAGAGGAGTTGAGGAGAAGACCAAAGGTTCTCAATATACCTCCACATGCAACTTTAGATACTTATGAGGCTAAATTAGTCAGGATATTGAATGAAAAATATAATTTTATGGAAGAATTAAATGTTGAATTTGAAAATAAATCTAAAGAGGACCAACAGAAGCATGAACGACAAGTTGAAGATGAAAGGAAAAAATGACTAAGTTGGATATCTTGAAAAGAGGGATATCTTGAAATTGTTGAGGGAGAATGCAAGATTAAAGAACTTTAAAAGGAAAAAGATCGGCATAGTAAAGAAGATGGTACTAAGAGTGGGGATAAAGGTAAGGATAAGCGTAAAGGTACAAGTCAGGATATAAGAATAAAGAAAATGCCTTTAATGGACTTGGATAAATCCATGCTAAAAGCATGAGTGAAGGCTTTAGGGGACAATATCTTAGCCATGAATTATGTGGGTGATCTGTACTATGCCTCATCACCACTTGTTGAATCGTTGAAGAAGAAAGTAGGTGAGAGAGAAAAACGAATTACAGAGCTACACGAGAATCTCATGGGCATCCAAAAATCACAACATTTGAGATGTGACATGGAGATACAAAAATTTAAATCCTAGATTTCTGATTTGCAACAACAATTACAGAGGGAAAAACACCAACAATCAACAAATTAGCAAATCAACAATAATCAACAGAAAAAAAAAACTTGAGGACAAAGTACAACAACTCACTAGTGATTTGGCCAATCGTACATATCAACTAAAATTTACAAAGAAGATCTTGAAAGGATTGAAATTGAGCACAAGGACAAATATATGAAGAATGTGCAATTATTGAACATGTTAAGCCAAGAAAAAGCCAATTTGAGAGAAAATTATGAAAAGGAAATACGAGAGTTTCAACAAAAATTAAAGGATGTGCCTGTTGTAGTACCAAAACAATTACAAGTCTTGATAGAAGGAAAGAGACACACTTCTTCTCAAGAATAGGGCTCGTAGAATCTCATTATATTTTACATTAATGTGCATTTTTGAATAATTTGCTAGTCTTTTTTTAGGACTAATTTTATGTCTCCTTCATGGAATTTTTATCTGGTTGTGGTCTCATTGAGATCTAGCTATTGTTATTTTTGGACAATGTAATGGACTTTTATAAGCTGATAGCTTACTGAACTGAGAAATCAGTGATATGATATGTACTAAATTTCTATTTGAAATAAAAAATATGTCTACTTTCCATAGTAGAACAAATTTACAGTATGCTTGGTGCATCATATGGTAAAATTTACCGTAGGGTGCCTCAAAAGGAAATATGGGGATTGTTGGAGATGGAGGTGTAATTTTTAACCAAATTGGTAAAAAATCACGTCTTATCCCTGGGGAATTAAGCATTGCCTCAATTAAATTAGGGCAGGAGATGTGGGCTACCTGGAAAGGTATCTCCATTCTTCTTGAGCATGGTTTAAAGTCTGTTATGTGTAGTGGGAGACTCCAATATATATAGGGTGAGAGATATATATATATAAATATATATATATATATATATATATTTCCAAAAGGAAAATTCAATTTCTATTAATAAAAAAATTGCATAAAGCTTACATGAGATACAAATTTAGCAATATAAAAACAAAATCGCTACATAATAAGAATGTATATATCAAAATCACCAGTAATCTCCATATCCTTATCTCACCAGAAAAAATATCCTTCTAATACTGAAAAAATAGTACAAAAATGAGGCTTCAAGTCTCAAGAAATTATCAACTCCAGCTAAAAAATTCCAAAGAATCACCCATATTGGCCAAGAAATGGATCCTGGGCGTGCATTTTAGTGAAGCAAGGAATTTTGGCTTGCCTGACATAAATGCACAACCAACCTTCATTACGAGGAAAAATTGAATGATTCGATTGGAGAGTATTTTTTTACTCATAAAGAACATTAATACATTAATTTTTCTAATTTTGCACCACGAAAATAATTTTGCTTAGTGTTAGTGAAATATTTCAATTTGTTTTATAATATAAATTAATGAACAAACTTTGCATACATTTAGCCTAATGGTTTGGATTTACATTGTTTTACATATATGATATATGTAATTATATTTTTTAACAATTTCATATTTAATGTGTTGTTATTCAATAAGCTCTTCATCCTAGTTCAGTCTGAGTCTAACCATCAAACTGACAATGCCTCTAAACCCTTATCAACCAACAAATGACCACTAACCATGCTAACTCTTATCCAAGTAATCCTCTTTTTTTTTTTTGCCAACAATTCATACCAAAGATTGAACACTTCAAGGATATTGCAATAGCTAATTTGTATTGGCATAAATAATATTGAGGCATTTCAATTTAAGTTTGTGCCATAAAAAACATCATTTTTTAAACATGGATTACAAATAGTTATGAAAATTTAGAAGTCTTTCTCATTAACATGCAACAATGTCATCCAATGTATCATTGTTAATGTTCAGATGCTCTTTCAAGTATTTAATATTATGATCATCATCATCTTGACCTATTGAAAATAGTAACAAGAAAGGCTAAAAATAACATCAAGAAAAAAAAATCCTAATTTAATTTGCCCTTGAATTAGATTGGGAATAAAATTGTGATTCCACATCTCATGACAACTTGTAGTAGTTAACAAAGTTATTTTGACTTAGTTAGCTCAACTAATTCGATTTGAGGGTCAAACTAGAGTCATGTAGAGTGTCTTCTACAATTAGGAGCACTAGTTGAGTTTATTTTGAGTTGTAATTATTTAATTCAGTTTAACTGAGTTAAATTTAGTTAAACTAGTTCCAACTGATGGAGGAATTAGTGGGAGGTCCAGTAGTGGGGTGTAACCTTTCAAACAATGGGGTGATGCCTGAAGTGCAGTATGGTGCTGCCTACAGTGATCAACCAGTAAATTGAAGATTCACTCATATTTAACTCATGCATGTCAAATAAGAGAAAGACCTAGTTGAGACTAGAGTTCAGGGATAATGTACTATCAGTTGTAAAATCATTCCTTAATTAGAAAACTCACTAATTTTAACCATTCTAATTTCCTTTAAAAGGAGGAATGAAGGCACAAGCTTAATCATTGTTTTGGTGAGCACAAATTGGTGAGACCAAGCAATATGAAGCACAAGTTTGCACGTAGAGCTTGTGAGGGCAAGGAATAAGGAGCTTGGAGGCTTGGGAATTTGGCTAAGTATTATCCAAAGCCAGCGAGTCAGCCATATGATAGAAAATACTTGTGCAGGTTGAACTCAAGGTTGAGCAAAGCATATTGTATTTATCTAGATTCTTTGACTAATGCAATATACATATAGCAGGGGTTTTTAGCTGTGGCTTTCCCTAGAAAATAATTGTGTTATGTGTGATTGAATCTGTCTCTTATATGCTTCGAGATTTCATCGATCGTTTATTGTTTCGACTGATGAGTAGAGTAGATTCAAATTTATTGTTTTAGCATATTACAATTTGTAGTTTGAAACTACAAATAATTTCTACATGACCTGTATCATCTTCATCATCATTGAAATTTGTCTCTAGACCACCTATATTTATGTATTTGGATCATCATTTTCGATACCATATATATTGTTGTCCTCTGTAACATCATCTAACTCTGGATTGTTGTCTTCTTGTGCGTGAACATAACCATATTCAACATCATCATGGATGTCAATTTCTTCGATGTTGTCTAATTCCTCTCTCTCACTTTGTTGGCCATCATTGTTTTTCTCAATATCTACTAATGCATCATCAAATACATGCCTTAACCTTGGTTCATAATGTATGACAAATATCCATTCGGGTAAAAAATATCTTCATAGAAAAATACCTGCACATGAATGACATACATAGATTAGACCTATGTTATAACAAGTCTATTGTTTAATAAACAGACACTCACACACACACACACACACTCATATTCACAATAATCTATGAATTAATACGTTAATAATCACTACTACTTCTTGTTTGAGTTAAAGAAATACCTGTTCACAACGAATTGGTAGAACATAAGGCTCGTTATCCTTTGGTAGGAACCTTGAGGAATCTATAGAAAACAATCCACTATGGGTATCAAGTCTCTGTGTCTTCTCAAATGCTTCATACAATCTACATTTAAAAATACAAAATTTAAATAGAGATAATCCAACTCAATAATTTCTTATATTTTCCCAACATATTGTAGATTCCCTTCAATAATATTCTTATCTTTTGAGCTTGATCAATTGGATTGCTTGAAATCAACCATGATGCCACAATCAAAGGATCATATCTTTACATATACACCTTCTACATGATAATTTTGATGATCTAGGTGGATATTGGTGGCCACCTGCCTATTCCACCTAAACCTCCAGTCAGTTTTATCTATTTCATTCATTATTGCAGCATTTAATATTTTTAGTAGTTTTTTGGGTCCTGAATTTCCGGAGTTGTTTTGACCCCCTAAACGAAGTTTTTTTGAGGTCTACAGCACGCCCATAGTCGTAGGTGTGACAAATCCTATAGTACTCGGAGAGATATTTCCAATGAGGTATTGTACACGCTAAAGATCATCTGACCAAGTTACAACCCCACGAAGTTGGCTGCCCAACTAACCCCAATGGTGCCTACAAACTCTTGGAATTTCATCTCTTGGGGTTAGGGTTTTGGTTGTTTAGAGTTTTCCTTTGATGTTCAATAATAAAAAGGTCCTTGAGCCTCATTGTAACATAGTTCAGAGGCATGTAGCCACCACATCTCTTCTCAGAGATAAGCTACCATCTCCCAAGCTAGTTTATTTCCATTCAATATGTAAGCATATTTCAATTATTTGATATTAATGAAATGAAATTTTATTTCTGCTGCATATCTATGTTTATGTTTATATATGTATTATCTTTCAGTGTTGCATAAGTCTGGATCAGTGGTATCAGAGTGATATGCTCTTTCTCTATTTTTCTTTGCATGTCCCCAACGAGGTCAGGGTATAAGGAGTTAAGTCTTGAACTGGTTGAACCTTTGAAAGACTAGCCTTGCAAACCCTAATGACCTCCCATGGTAGAAGAAAAGAAAGATGAGGGAGTAGGAGATACTTTCAAAATATTGCTCGAGGAAGCCCTACAGTGATAGAGGAATGCAATGATGGATAACTTTGCCTAGATCATTGGTTACTCACAAGTGACACATCTTCATCCAACAACCACTCTAGAGGTGCCACTTCTTTTAAGGTACAAGTTAACTTTGACATTCCCATATTTGAAGGCCATATCGATGCAGACGTCATAAATAGATGGTTAAGTCTGTTGGAAGGATATTTTTCGGTTCATGACTTTTCCAATCAAGAAAAGATTACTCACTCCTCAAAGCCGCCCCCCATGTCAAGGACTGGCGGGAAACCTACTGTGAACAAAAAGATGAGAAGGGATCCTTACTGTTCTCAACTGCACCCACTTAGAATTCTTTCTGAGACACCATTAAGGAATAATATTACCCTATCGGGAGCAATGAAGATAAATACATAAAGTGGACCATGTTGTGGCAGGGAAGGGACCAAGATGTGCAGGAGTTCACATATATTTTTCATACCCTTCTCACGAAGGTGGGTATCAAGGATTCTGAGTGGAATTTGGTACTAAGGTACCACGACTATCTACACAAGTACATCCAAGATAATATAAAGTTCTTGGACATCTCCTCACTTGGTGTTGCCTATCAATACATTGTCAAGATTGAGAATAAATTTAAACAGAAGGAGTGAGACTTTGGATTTTCGAATTTGAAGTAAGGGAAAGGTGCCCCCAAACCGCAAAGCAAAGATAAAGCCAAGGTTGGGTGACCCAAGACAACCTGTCGAAGCCACAAAGAAAAGAAAATCACAACAAATACAAAGAAGGACATTGGGAGATGGCGTGAGTTCCATAAGAGCCCCACTCACAACACAAGTGAGTGTCGAGCCAAGTATTCACTGGTGGTAGAGCTGAAGGATTCTGAATTAGATGCATGTTATGACTTTGAGTTAGAAACCGACATTCAAGGAATGAAAAAGGGAAGCTGATTATTGATGCAGAGCCTAGTGCCACCGTTTCCACCATGAAGTTCTAGAAGAATGAGCTCGAATACCCAAAGGAGGGGGAGCGACTCTTCCACTCACAGATGTGGGTGAATGGTTCTTTGTTGCTGTTCATTGCCTACGACATAAGCCAAAAGAACCTCATTTCAATAGAGGTCATGAAGTGGTCGGGCCTACCAACCACACCACACCTATGGTCGTACACCATCTGGTGGCTTCACCAAGGGTGAGATCTCCGCGTTAGCCAACAATTTCACCTTCCCTACAAGATTAAGCCCTTCATAGATGAGGTACTGTGTGATGTTTCTCCTCTTGGAGTTTGTGATGTATTATTAGGCCAACTATACTTGTGGAAGCGTCATGTTGTGTATGAGACTAGGCCTCACACTGTCATTATTTCTTTGGGAAATAAGTTATACAAGATATTAGAGGTATCACCACCTACCACCATCTCTTTGATCTTTGTGAAACAATGCAATAAGATCATTTCCTAGAATGAGAAATTTGTCTTCCTTATGATTCGCCCTTAGGGCAAGAAGAAGACTGTGGCCACATCCACAACCTCTAGACAAGGCTCCGTCGCACGACAAAAATAGATGGACAAGGTCATGGAAGAGTACAGGGACAACTTCAACTCACCCATAGGGATACCCCTATAATGTTAGGTCAAGCACTCCATCGATCTGACCCGGGGTGCGCAGCTACCCAAAGGACCAATCTACTAACGCTATGTTCTAGAGAACGATGAAATTAAGAGGTAGATTCAAGAGCTATTTCAGAAAGGGCACACCAGGCCAAGTTCATCACCTTGTGGGAGCCCGATCATGTTGGTATAAAAGAAAGACGACACCTAAAGCCTCTATATTGAATATTAGGCTCTGAATAAGATGATTGTCCGGAATAGGTATCCAATCCCATGGATTTATGACCTTTTGGACCAACTCAAGGGGGCCAAATATTTCAGTAATATTGACTTGAAGTTCGGTTACCACCAGGTACCAATTGAACCCTCTAATGTGTGGAATACTTCCTTCAAATCCAAGGTGGGCCTTTTCGAATGGTTGTTCATGCCTTTCAGGTTGACTAATGTCCTTGCAACCTTCATGCCTTCATGCGGCTGATGGAGGACATATTGCGGCCCTTTACCAACTTGTTTGTGGTAGTTTACCTAGACAACATTCTAATCTTTAACTGAAGTTGGGAGGAGTACATACACCTTATCCGATGGGTCCTCCAAACCGTGCGACAACATAAATTGTGTGCCAATTTGGAGAAATGCACTTTTGGTATGACCCAGGTTTAATATTTGGGGTACATCTTTAATGAGCGAGGTGTGAATGTGGACCCAACCAAGATAAAAGTTATTCGAGATTGGCAAACCCCAACCACTCTAACAGAGCTTCGCGGCTTTCTAGGTCTTGTCAATTTATATTGCAGGTTCGTATTGGGATTCTCTCATATCACTTGGCCTTTGAGTTGAGTCACCAGGTTGGAGCGAAATAATTTTTTTTTTGATATGAATCCCAATAGAAGGTGTTCATCGAGTTGAAGCATTACTTCTGCTCTGCACTAGTGCTCACATTACCAGACCTACAACAACCATTTGAAATTGATACAAATGCCTCTTCCTATGCTATTGGTGAAGTTCTTACCTAGCAGGGGAATCCAAAGGCATATCACAATGAGACACTTTCAGATATAGTCCGAAAGTATCCCACTTATGAGAAAGAGATGTATTCTATTATGTAGGCCTGTCGACAATGGAAGCATTAAATTCCGGGGAAGGAAATGGTCATCCACACAGACCATCGACCCCTGTAGTTCATACAGATACAAGTGAAGTTGTAGAATGATCGCCATCAGAATGGTCCACATATTTGCAACAATTCCATTTGAACATTAATTATAAGAAGCACAACACCAACAATGTTGCAAACTATCTTAGTCGAAGACCGATTATGATGCTGACCATGGTACTCGACTTTTGTTGACACGAGACTTCGAGGTGGCCGCATCTTTACAAGAGCGATCCAAAATTTGGCAACACATGCGAGATGCTCCTATAAGACAAGCAAGTTCCAATTTTTCACCTCCAGGGCACACTATTATGCCACGTGGGACACCTTTGTGTTCCTACAAGAAAGCGTGTGAAGAAGATTTTGGAGGCGCACCACAGTCGGGTCACTGGACATTTTAGAGTATAGAAAATAGTGGCAGCCCTTTAAAAATATTTTTATTGGTCAAACCTTTGACATGATGTTGGGAAGTAAATTAGATCCTGCACTGCATGTGTCATTTCCAAACCAACAATCAAGAAGCAAGGCCTATATAATAATGTGCCTACTCCTAGTCAGCCTTGGGAATCCATCTCCATGAATTATATGTTGGGCCTTCCTTCTACTAAGCATGGAAATGACTGCGTGTTTGTGGTCATCGACAAATTCTCTAAGATGGTCATTCTGACATCCTACAAGAAGAGTATCACAACAATAGCCACTACTAAGCTCTTCTTTGAATGAGTGAGGGTTCATTTTGGGATCCCATAGTCCATTATCTCAGATTGGGACAACAAGTTCCTAAGTACATTTTGGTCAAGCCTCTCGTCAATGTTGGATACCAAGCTCACTAAGTCCATGACCTTCCACCCCCAAACTGATGGTCAGACAGAGGTCGTCAATATGATGATCGTGCACATTTTGTACATGTACAACTCGAAGCATCCACACACATGGGATAAAAGCCTCCCCTATGTCCAACACAACTACAATGGATCTCTATATAGCCCAATTGGTCATAGCCCCTTTTAGGTGGGTTTGGGATTCCAACCATTATGTCCCATTGATGTGTGCATACCATTTGTAGCTACTCAAGCTAATTAGATACATGTCCAGTTCGAAGATGATTGGGCTAACAACTTCATTGAGCGCATTCAGGACATCCGCCAAAAGGTCCATGGCATATTGGACAAAGCCAATGCTAAGTACAAGCAGCGTCATGATCGACATTGAGTTCCACATAAGTTCTAGGTGGGCGAGAAAGTTTGGTTCCATTTGTAGAAGGAGCGCCTCACTGGGCCCCACAACAAGCTTCACTCGCTCTAATATGGTATGTACACCATCACCAAGGTTGTAGGGGACAATGCCTTCGAGCTCAACATTCTACCATTCCTTGGTCTGTACCTAGTATTCAATGTGGACCGACTGCGACCATACTTTCCTCCATTGTTGGACACATTCGACATTGCTGAGAAGCTCACACCAACAAAGATCAACCTAATCTGCATCGAGTAGACAACAACTAATAGGATCATGGAAACATAGATTAAGAACACTCTCCATCAGAGGATCCAACTATATCAAGTTGTCAAAGTAGGCCAACTCCTTCATCGGGGCAAGTGGTTCACTAGGGACCAGGTTCAATAGAAATTTCCTCACCTCATGGAGGCTCTAAATGCAATGGGGACCATTACTTCCTAAGGGGGGAGGACTAATCTAGGTGGATATTAGTGGATACCCTCTTTTCCCACCTAGAACTCCAGTCGATTTCATGCATTTCCTTCATTATTGTATCATTTGCTACTTTTAACAATTTTTCGGGTCTTGAACTTCTGGAATTGTTTTGACCCCCTAAATGACATTTTTTTTTAGGTTCACAGTAAGATTCTAGCCAAATCCTATAGTACTCAGAGAGATATTTCCAATGAGTTATCGTACGCACCAAGCGAAGATCATATGGCCAAGTTATGGGAAGTTGGCTGCCCAACTAACCCCAATGAGGCCCACAAAATCTTGGCGTTTTATCTCCTAGGGTTAGGGTTTTGGATGTTTATGGTTTTCCTTTGAAGTTCAATAATAAAAATTCCCTTGAGCTTCATTGTAACAAAATTTTGAGGCTTGTAGCCGCAACATCTCTTCTCAGAGGTAAGCTACCATCACCCGAGCTAGTTTATTTCCATTATATATGTAAGCATATTTTAGTTCTTTGAGATTAATGAAATGAAGTTGTATTTCTGCTGCATCTCTGTGTTTATGTTTATATCTATATTTTGTTACATTCCTGCATAAGTCTGGATCAATCGACCATATGTCCACATTGCAGTATATTTCCTGACTTGTGAGAGACCATTTATTTTAATGAAAACAAATATAACGATGAATATTAAAATAGTTAATAGTGTCAAAATTTTAAGGAAATAACATTTTTGTAAAACTTCAACTGTACCTTTCTTTCACATTCTCTACACATTGATTTCATCTTTTTTTTTTTTTTAATGTTTGAATTTATACCCACATCTTCTATTTGATTTTGAACTTGTTCAGTAACCCATTGTAATGTGCATTGTTCCCCCCATTCACCAAGCAGATCAGTGGGAAGTGGAGCATTCCTTGGGTTCGATCTCTTAAACTGTCTCCTTGCATATAACACTTTTTCTCTCTTTTTAACAGATAAATCATTCCATTTGTTCATAAAGTCCATGTGGTTCTAAATGAACTTGTTGAGTATAGCAATTTTGTCTACATCTGTTACTTGTCAACATGTTTATTTCAGACTCCAAAAGCCATGTTGTTAATTTGACAAATAAATCATAGAGTAAATTAATGATTGCAAGGAAAACAACCACAATGATCACTAATTTATACTTGAACACCATTAGATTGTGGTTTTTCTCCATCAATAATATTTGATGCTCGTTCTTTATCCCAAAAGCATGACCCATCTTCAAAATCCTTACAAGGGAATTCACATAGGAAGAAAAATGCTTCATTCAATACATACCCTTCAACCATGCAACCCTCTGGATGTGCCTTTTTTTGGACATATCTTTTTAGAGTTTTCATAAACCTCTCAAGGAAAAACATCCACCTCATTGATATGACACCCTCCAATTCAATGTCATCAACTAGATGTATAAGTAAATGGACTTGTAGGTCCATGAAACTTGTAGAGAGCTCCTTCTCAAATACACATACAATTTCCGCAATTTCCTTCTTCCATTTTGGCAGTTCACCTTTGTGGATCTCCTTGGAGGTCGCCCACCTAATATAAGAATAGAAAATTAGTATGAACCTTTAGAAAAATATTAAAAAGTAAATTAATATCTCTATGTCTCTCACACATGAACATTTCATATCACATACCTTGCAAATACTGACAATCGACTTATGGAATTACTTAAGTCAATGGTAAGACATGAATCCCCCTTAATTTCCAATGGCATTATATGCTATCAAACAAATTTCTCAAAGGCCATTAGTAATTTTTCTCACACAACAGAATATCAAAATATATTTTGTACTTAATCAATGTTACCAGTAAAAGTTAAAAAGTTAAATGATTATTATACCTTCATGAAATTATGAAAATCATATTTTTTAAATCCTATCACATGTCCATCAACTGTAAAAGATTTTTTCAAATGATGACCCATATCGAGTAGGTGTCCTAATTGAAGTGATGACTTTTTTTACTTGGTCTAACTCCTTTTTTTTTTCAAAATCCATAGAACTTCTACATATGTTTCATTTTCCCTATTTTGCCACAAATGTATTCTATCAAATTTGGTACACAAAAGAGCAATATCACTGCTTGAAGAGAAGGTGTCCTTCTCTTTGCCTGATATATGTTAAAATATAAAACTTGGGAAATTTTTGAAGATGTGCGTATGATTTAATAGGTGTGCTATAAATAGATCCCTCCAATAAGGGAGCTCATAAAATAAGCATTTCCTTTTCATTCCTTATGGAATATTAACTACAACTTGTTCTAGTTCTTCAATTGAATCAACCCAATAAAAAAAATACTCCCAAGCTTTCGATTTAGCATCTTCATGCTTCTTAAGCCAATCACCTGGACCCATAATCATGGGACGACATTTATTTTCAACTTTTCCATAAAATTGGTTCTTTTCGCGATTTCTAAACTTATGATTTGGTGGTAGAAAAACCTTGTTGTTTGCATAAATAAATTTATGTGGATCTTTAGAATAACGTCCTTGAAATTGTTCCGCACATCTTGTACATGAAAATATCCCCTTTGTTTCAAGCCCCTCAATTCAATAATTAATGTTAAAAACATCAAAATTATAGTATAAACGTAAGTATAAAAGTTGGGACAAAAATAAATTTTGTGTATATACATAAATATTTTATCTTACTAGATTAACACCAAGTCTTGGGAAATCATGAATAGTCCAACATCATCACACTATACAACATGAAGGACCTATTTTATGGAGGACATGTTATGTCATACATTTTTATGCCTTTCCATATTTGTTTCATCTCATCATTAAAAGGCACAATATAAATGTCCATTTTTTGAATTTGATGTTTTCCTGGAACAATGAGAGTCAACATATGGTGCTCCTTTCTAACACTCACCCATGGAGGAATATTGTATACTATCAATCTAATTGGCCAAACACTATAATTTGAGCTCAGGAAAGATAGTAGGCACACTCCATCAATTACAAGACCAAACCTAATTGTAACACCCTCATCCCACATCTACCCAAGTAACTGGCCAACCAGGTAAATATGCGATGAGAGGCTACTATGATGGGATTCAACCTCCGAGGTGGCCATAAGGAAGTGGAATTAACAGAAACATACCACGCAGACCCTCCACATAACCAACATGAGTCCCAAGAGCCAACCCAACCACTCAGGTAACTAGCCCCTGAGACCAACTGAAGTTTTAGACCACTAAACCCCTGAACGCTCCCTTGATGTGGGCAAGCATGTGTCCAGGAGGCTCCAAATGCTCCCATAGGATGGGTATGCATGCGTCTAGGGACTTTCCTACCCAGTCCTGTGCCTGCATCTCCGGTCTTTGAGCCATTTTTTCAAGCCCAGATCCTAGTTCACTAACCAAACACTTTCGGAAATGAATTTACACAACATCAATGATGTATTTACAAAAACAAGGACAAGGACTAGACTAGACCCCTACTAGCCATGACAATAATTTCGTCAAACATGTCAGAAAATGTAATCTACAGGTGTAAACAATAAATATGAGCATATGGGTCCCATACTTATATGATAATCATTATTCGTTTATATCATTAGTTGTATTATCATCTATTAGATTATAGATACATTATTCATTCGTTTACAAATCAAAACATGAGGAAAGCCATACATCATCACTCTCATAAAACATGATTATAACCACCATAATAACAACATAAATATCAAGGATACATCAGCCATAGAATCCACATATACACCAATACATTTACACATAAGATGTCAAGGAAAGAACCTCTTATTCACGAATGCAAAAGCCAACAGGGGATGGGACTACCACGTTCCACCCAACCATAGAATGGCTGAGCCAATTCTCTCTTCATCCATTCACCGCCATGCCATATTCCAAGCATGAATGTGGGACTCAAACCAAAAGAACCAACCAGGGCATCTCAAGGCTAAACCAACTCAACCTCATTAATAGAAACCAAGGTTTACCACAATCCACAACAGATCACTAGGCCAACACAATAAACTTGTAATAACAGGCTTTACCATGATATCTGCCATATCACTAGGCCAAAGCAAGCATGGATGCCACTGGATTTCTCCACCTACACCGTGAGGAATTTTCCTGTCTCCTAGTCTCTTAGGCTTTATTGCAATCCATAGTCCGATCCAAGGATCACTAGGCCCTAAACCGAGACACCACCCTCTAGGCTTTACCGTATATCCCTACATTCACTGACAAGGATTCCTACGCCTAATTAAGGGTAGCCACCTTTAGGATTTACTGTATATCTCGCCATTTATCAGTGGAGGATTCCTAGGCCCACCGAGGCAACACATAATATGGCTTTACCACAACCCATAGTCTGGTTCAGGGGTTACTATGCCATGTGTTCCACTATTTGGAGATCCACCTCACTTAGCTCTGAATCCATCTGCCTATCCATCTCAACCTAAACATGAGAATCCCATCACACCATGGCTATCCAAAATGGCAAGGCTAGGCTAAAAAACTGTCACACTTGGAAAAACCCATAACAACAAAGAACCCCATGTGATACCATGCATGCCAAATCTAGCAAGGAAAACACACATGAAAATCGATACCTGCAAAGAATCCTACTGTAGCTGCTTGATCCTGCTCTTCCTTGCCAGTTCCTTCCTTCCGCTTGCCTTCTTTGCCTTACTTGATCCAATGCGAAAGCACTCCAAGAAAACTCTAAGTGTCCAAGAGTGAGAGAGAGAGAGAGAAAGAATAATGAGAGAGCTTAAAAATTAACTAACAAAAGGTACCAACTGATCCTTAGAAGCATTTTTATCAATTAGGCCTCTATTTTCTTCATTTTCCATTATTTTCCTTCATTTTCTTCCTCACATGTAACCTATGACCTTTCACCTTCCCTTTTCCTAATTTCCATTATTTTCATAAATAATGTTAGAAAATTGTATATTACGGAGCAATGGAACACATAAAATATTGTAGAAATATAAACACAGAAAATGCATAAAACAAGAAAGACACAGATATACGTGGTTCACCCAGTTTGGGCTACGTCCACCCCGAACAGCCAGTCCTTCCTTTCTATTATCCAGTAAAATGAAGAGACACAACCTATAGCAAATCCGATGTAATATCCTCTGTCTTCTCTCACAGTCTCACCTCTCTGTTTCTCGCTCACACAGAATACACATATATCTCACAGCCTCAAATACAATGCCCTCATACAAAGAGAGGGGGTTGCCATCTAGGGAAAAAAAAAAACCCTAAACTAAACATTAAGTTCTACCGTCAGATCATCCGCCTAATGAACGGCCCAGATTGACTAGAAATTACTATATTTTTACAAGGCAATTTTACAGCTGTTTTTAGCTTCGGGGCGCTGCCTCCAAAACCCCCCGCCAAGAGGGGGCCCCAAAGGTCACAGCCGCCCCCCTGGACCCCCCTGCAACGAATATTTTAAGGGCGGCGTTGCCGCCCCCATTTTGAACTGGGGTCCAATGTGGCGGTACTTTTGAATATAGAAGATAATTAGGCTCCACACCCAACAATATCCCACTTGGAGACTGACTGTAGCAACTCCACCACTACTCCATTTGCTGGAAAATGACTCCTCTTTGGACTTGGCTGTTTCTCATCTTCACCGTCATCCTTGAAGACGAACTGAAACTGAGCATATTCTCAGTTTCTCCCTGGTTACAACTTTTGTTAGCATATCTGCAGGGTTCTGTCTAGTGTGTATCTTTTCCAACTTCAACTCTCCATCTTCCAACACTGATATTATGAAATGGTACTTGAGCTGTATATGTTTCATCCTAGAATGAAAAGCTGAGTTCTTCGCAAGATGAATGGCACTTTGACTATCATTGTATAACGTGCCCATATCATGCTCCTTACCCAATTCACCCATAAACCTTTGTAACCAAATCATTTCTTTACTAGCCTCTGTAGCAGCAACATACTCTGCTTCTGTTGTTGAAAGTGCAACAACACTTTGGATTTTGAAACCCAACTGACAGTTGTTCCACCAACAGTGAATACATATCCTGTAGTGCTCCTCCTGTTATCTCTGTCACCTGCCATATCTGCATCAACATATCCCTGTAGAGAAATGTCTGAACCACCAAAGCATAATGCTTGATCTGTGGTACCTTTCAAATATCTGAGAATCCATTTCACTGCCATCCAATGTTCCTTTCCTGGATTGTTCATGTACCTGCTTACAACTCCCACTGCATGTGCAATATCAGGCCTTGTATAGACCATTGCATACATTAAGCTTCCAAATGCTGATGCACATGGAACCTTAGACATATAATCCACGTCTTCTCGGGTCTTTGGGCACATTTCCTTACTAAGTTTGAAATGGCTAGCAAAAGGTGTACTAATTGGTTTTGCATTATGCATGTTAAATCTTTTCAACACCTTTTGTATGTACTCATTCTGAGACAATGTTAATTTACGATTTTTCCTGTCTCTAGTTATTCTCATACCAAGGATTTGTTTTGCAGCTCCCAAATCCTTCATTGCAAATGAATTTGCCAATTTTTCTTTTGAGCACATTTATTTCCTGTATGTTAGATCCTGCAACAAGCATGTCATCTACATACAATAAAAATATAATATAGCTGCCATCATTTTTCTTTTTCAGATAAACACAATGATCAGAGTGACATCTAGTATAAGCTTGTTCAGACATAAACTTGTCAAATTTTAGATACCACTGCCTTGGAGCCTGTTTTAAGCCATACAAGCTCTTCTTCAACCTGCACACAAGTTTCTCCTTCCCTTTCACTTCATATCCTTGTGGCTGCTGCATATATATCTCTTCCTCCAAATCCCCATGGAGAAAGGCTGTCTTTACATCTAACTGCTCAAGATGCAATCTTCAGCTGCTACAAGACTCAAAATAGTTCTGATTGAAGTCATTTTAACAACAGGAGAAAATATTTCATCAAAATCAATACCTTTCTTCTGTGCAAACCCCTTCACCACAAGTCTAGCTTTGTACCTTTGTTTTCCTCCATCTTCTTCCTTCAACCTGTAACCCCATTTATTCTTCAATGTAGTTTTTCCTGCAGGCAACCTGACTAAATCCCAAGTCTGGTTATGCATTAAGGAGTCCATCTCTTCTTCCATGGCTACCTCCCACTTCTTCCTGCTTTCAACCTGCATTGCTTCTTCATAACATTCGGGTTCACCGGAATTAGTCAACAATAAATAATATAATGAAGGAGAGTATCGTTCAGGGGGTCTACTTATCCTGGTAGATCTTCTAACACAACTTTCAGGTGTTTGGGGTGCCTGTTGTTGTTGCGGTGGTTGCTGTTGTTGTGGTTGTTGATTATTATTATTTTTAGGCACCTTTACTTTTTCAGTGATTTCATCAGGAACTGTGTATTCCTTGTTTTCTTTTTCATGTTTCTTTTCCTGCAACTGATTCTTATACATGACCTTTTCATTGAATATTATATCTCTGCTCCTAATGATTTTGTGATTTTCGTAATCATATAAGCGATAACCAAAATCATTAACACCATATCCAATAAAGGTACATTCTTTGACTTTGCCTCAAGCTTTGTTCTATTTTCTTTATCAATATGGACAAAGGCCTCACAACCAAAAGGCTTTAAAAAAGAGTAATTTAACTTTTTACCTGTCCATGCTTCCTCTGGAACACCACCATCCAATGAACTTGAAGGCCCTCTGTTTATTAGATAAACAACAGTATCTACAGCATCTGCCAAAAACTGTAAAGGCAATCCTGCATGCAATCTCATGCACCTTTCACGCTCCATGATTGTTTTGTTCATCCTTTCTGACACACCATTTTCTTGTGGTGTTCTTGGAACTGTCTTCTCTCTAAGAATTCCATGCTCTGAACAATACCTATCAAATTCTTTGTTGCAATATTCACCTCCATTGTCCGATCTGAGACACTTCAATTTCTTTCCTGTCTCAATCTCAACCAAAGCTTTCCATTTCTTGAAAGTATAAAATACATTAGATTTATTCTTAATACAATAGCTCCAAGATTTTCTAGTTGCATCATCAATAAAAGTAACATAATAACGAGAGCCACCGAGAGATGATACCTCAGTAGGTCCCCATAGATCTGTATGCACAAGCTCTAATTTTTCGCTCTTTTTTTCTTTCCCAACTCTGAGAAATACGACTCTCTTCTGTTTTCCATAAATGCAATTCTCACAAAAGTCCAAATCAACATTCTTCAAACCTGGCAACAAATTCCTTGAGTGAAGGATCTTCATCCCCTTCTCACTCATGTGTCCGAGCCTATGATGCCATAATGCTTCATCTACTCCTTTGGAAGTTAAAGCATTAACAGAGTTACAAATACCATTGCATAAATACAATGTACCAACCATTTCGCCTTTTGCTATTACCAGGGCTCCTTTGGTGACCTTCCAAGCTTTATCTGTGAAATTTGTCACACAACCTACATCGCCTAACTCCCCTGTTGAAATCAGATTTTTCTTCAGATCTGAAACATGTCTTACCTCCTTTAGTAGCCATTGGTTTCCATTTTGTTGTTTTACAAGAACCTTACCCATTCCAATAATTTTACAGGGTTTATCATCACCCAAACGGACTTGTTCAAAATCTCCTTGAACATAGTCATTAAGATATTTCTTATCAGGTGTGTCATGGAATGAGGCCCCTACATCTACCACCTAGGAATCAGTGATATTTTCGAAAGAAGAATCAAAGCATCTTGTAACACCTCACTTGTCACATTTGCTTCATGATTGTTTTCTTGCTGTGCATCTCTTTCTTTTCCCTTCTGAGATCTACAGTATTTCTTTAGGTGTCCTTTCTTTCCACATTTCCAGCACACTATCCCCGATCTGGACTTGGATCTACCTTTCCTTGATTTACTGTGATATCTTGAGCTCTTTCCTCTTTCCATTTTTCTTTCCTAGACTATGCACTCAAAGCATTACCCGATGTCTCATCGGAGCTTTTCCGTCACATTTCCTCACTAAGGATAGCACCGAAAACATCATCAAACTTTAAAGTACTAGATCCAGAAACAGAGTTACTAATGGCCATTACTAAACCATTCCAACTTTCTGGCAATGAGCACAAGAATAACAGAGCTCTAACTTCATCACCAAAGTTTACCCCTACGGAACATAACTGACTTGTAATAGTATTAAAATCATTTAAATTGTCTGAAATAGATCCACCTTCTGACATTTTCATATTAAATAACCGTTTCATAAGAAATACCTTGTTTGAGGCCGAGGGTTTTTCATATAGTTTCTCCAACACCTTAATCGAACCCTCTATCATTGTTTCATTTGAAATGTTGAAGGTGACCGATGCTGCATGGCACAACTGTACTGTTCTGAGTGCCTTTCTATCGAGAAGGTTCCATTCTTCATCTGTCATACCCGTCAGCATCTTTGTTTTCCCGCCCAATGGTAGGTACAGATATTTCTGATACAGATAATCTTCCATTTGCATCTTCCACTGTGAGAAGTTTTGGCCATTAAATTTCTCGACCCTAAACTTACCATATTCTGCCATTTCTCCCACTCGAACGAGTAACCCTTATTTCCTATGAGTTTATCAGCCAAATAGACCTTCGGCTCTGATACCCGTTGTTAGAAAATTATATATTACAAAGCAATGGAACACATAGAATATTGCAGAAATATAAACACAGAAAACGCATAAACTAGAGAGACACAGATATACATGGTTCACCCAATTTGGGCTACGTCCACCCCGAATAGCTAGTCCTTCCTTTCTATTATCCAACAAAATGAAGAGACACAACTTACAGCAGATCTGCTATAATATCCTCTATTTTCTCTCACAATCTCACCTCTCTGTTTCTCGCTCGGAGAATACACATCTATTACATAGCCTCAAAAATACAATGCCCTCATACAAAGAGATGGGTTTCCTTCTAGGGAAAAAACCCTAAACTAAACATAAGTTCTACCATCAGATCATCCACCTAATGAATGGCCCAGATTGACTAGAAATTACTATACCTTTACAAGGTAATTTCACATCTGTTTTTTAGCATCGGGGGCGCTGCCCCCGAAACGCCCGCCAAGGGATTGCTGGCCCCCAGACCCCCCAGCCGAGGGGGATTGGCCCCACCGAACCCCCGCATGGAGGGGTATACAAACTTCTCGGGGTATACATCCGATTGAAACAAAGACCTCTAAATAATCATGCTCCACACCCAACACTTTGTGAACCCATGCGCTGTCTTCAGACTGTTTCCCCTTGTCATTACCCTATTGCAATTCCACTTCGGAGCACTATATTCACATTTGGATCCTCTTCATGAGGCTTAAACCTCATCATCTACAGGTTCTAAGTCCACTGAGGTGGTAGTGCCCCTTTGTCGCGTATCCTCACTATCAGCGTAGGACAATCCTTTGTTTCATGATCAAACAGAGTGCAATATTTGCACGATGGACGCGATAGGTTAGTGAAATCGTAGGCATAGTGTCCTGTTCCTCTGTAATTGTAGCAGATTAGCTGTCCCTGACCTATGCTAGATTCTTCTCCACCTCGGCCTTGCCCGCGCCCCTAAAATCCTGTTTGCGCCATCCCTGCGCTTTGGTTAGGGGGCCGCGTTTCTTCCTGAATCCTATAGGCAGGTGTTATATCCAACATCAATTCATAGCTTTTGTAGTTGTGCTCATCATGCACTACCAACCTACAAAAGTTGCAGAATAGTTATTGTGGTGTTTATACAAACTTATGTAGTAAATGACAGTTATTCGTCGTATGTTTTCCTGCTACCTGACATATAGCGCACCACAACGCAAGCCCCATGCTCGGTCCTGCTTGAGCTTCTGGCCTTAAAGGTATTGGTTCTCCTCTTGTAATAGAGTTCACAAAGACTGGGCAATTGTCTTTGTCATGCCCCTGACCCTTTCATTTCAGGCACCATACCTCTTCACGCACCTCTGGTCGAACTGTTCTGTTATGCTTCAAACTTTGCATTTCAAGGCAAATATTTTGCAACTGCACATGGATTTGCTGAACCCTGAGATTCAGATCCTAAATCAGTGTTTCATGCGGTCTCATTGCAATCTCCAAGGCCTCTGCTTGAGCGTTATCTTCTGTTGTGACAGCGCAACCCTTAGTTGTGGCAGGAGTGAATCCATAAACCATTCGTGGTGTTGTCCATTTGTTAAGTTCATATTAGCTTTGTGGATTTTACACTTCAATATCTAATCTAATTCCCAAGGTGTCTCGCATGGTTTCATCGCAATTTCCTTGAACCCCAAAATCAACTGTGCCTCAAATTTAGGCCTACTGAATTCTTTATTCAGAGCGGCCTGGATGTCCAGCACCCCAACATTTGGGTTATCATTAGAGTACTTGATATACCAAGTTAGTGCACAATCGTGCAAAGCACGAACCAATGTTGCCTTCTTCATGTGATCATTCGTGATGCCCTAAGCTTCCCATACAACTTTCACGACAAACCAGAACTGGTCCGGGTCCTCATTTCCCAAGCCTTTGAACAAAGGCAACTTCACTAAATTTGCCATGCTGAACTGTGGTGGAGGCGGTGGTGGTATGGGTGAAGTCACAGGTGATGGTGGTGAGGTTGGAGGTGGTGCGGGTGGAGGTAGCAGTCGTGGGAATCCTTGTCTTATTAACTGAATAACACTTCATAAAGAAGCTGTGCTACTCCCTCTTCGTCACCCAATAGAGGTGAAATCAATGGACTATATTCAAGACCCTTTCTTCCTTTTTTCTTGTAATTCTTTCCACTTCACGTGGCCCCGAACATCAAGGTAGCTGCATAACCAATTTTTTGCACAATAACATCTTAATCTAGGTATTCAAAGACTTTAAGTACTTACCTCGCGGACCTTTGAAAAAGCGCTGCTCCGCCTCACTGTAGCTAACTGAGGTATCGACAGTGAATTTAGTCACAAATCCTCCTATGATGTGACTGAGCCAATGGTCTACAATACAGACAATCTTATCCTCAGAGGCTTCCAATATTTGTACCAGCTCTGGGGTCTAAATAATAGGACTGTCAAGTCTCCACCTTCCTTGGCCATCTGCTAGCTTCGCGATACACTTGTATAGCTCAACTGGAAAGCAAAATAAACGATCTCATGGATTTCTGTATATAGGTACCTGTCTAGCCACTATTCCTTTGCCAGTCGTGGATTTCTATTCTCCTACGCTGCGAATTTGTGGATCTTCCTATCCAACTAGTCTCTGCTCTCTTTCTTAGTTGGATTCCAATGATATGACATTGCACATCTCTTATGCAGATTTTGGTCCTAGCAACGGAACCATTTGTTAGCTACGTGGGGCCTGACCTAGGTTCAACATTATTTAGCCAAACAAATCACTACACTACTGGCCCTTTTGGCATCAGCCCACGGAACGCGAAACAAAGTCTCACCCGAAGCAGTATGGGGGGATGCTGGTGTTATCACCTAGAACTGCAGTCACATGTACATAATGTTGTCCAAAAAATTTCATTGTCAAAAATGGGTGTCAAATGGTTGTTGTCCTATGTTTGTTACTTAGGGATCATGTTTTAGAAAGATATTGATGTGAATCATTTCCAAATACCGTTAGTCATCCTCCATCATGATTGTATAAGGCATGTCTTATCTTGTTTACGTCACTGGTCCTTTTTCGCATTTCCGCAGCGCAGTTTTATTGGCTGATTTTGCAGCGCAATGATGTTTTATCTTTTTCGCAGCGTGTCAGTAACCAGCCATTTCGTAGCGCATTTTGCTAATTTATAACTATCTGCGCTACG